>JBCJKF010389695.1:0-14009 GCA_039654545.1 Plocamopherus ceylonicus | reverse complement strand
TTTCCGACCGTCTCCAAGGCCTAGCCTATATTTCATTCCTTCTTCTTCCGTGGAGCCAAGAGGACCGTGGACTTCTATGCCTACAGTCTTCCCCCCACACTAAGATTTTCTGTTTTGATTTAGATTTTTTCTATATTTATTTCTTTTTTTTATATATTCTATTCTAGCTTTTTATTGTAATTTCTTTTGTTTTATTGTCTTTTAATTGTTGTTTGTAGTCTGAAGAAGGGTATATACCCGAAAATTTACTGTTTTGTATTGTCTTTTTAGTGGAGCCTTAATTAAACTTCGTTTTGTTTACATTCATATTGAGCTCTCCACTGTGGCTTTTCATTATTATCATTAATATTTTTAAATAACTAGTGCATTTATCATCAATTTACAGTCATTTAATATTTATGCAAAATTTTCTTTTAGAGAGATGTCTCAGTCTTAATATTTGTATACAAGATGATATTCTTATTAAAAACAACAACTAAATTTAGATCTGAACATGTCATTACATTTACAAAATCACAATTATCTGTCTCTTGTCAGCTTCATAATGTCTCAACTTGCTCTCGCTACCTTTCCCAGGCTCTTGCTCCCTTAGTTGGTTTCATGTTTTACATCATGAGACATTTCTCTCTCTCTTTTGAAAGTGTAGCCTATTCTCCATGTAGCTTTTAGTCTTATCCTTCCTCCCTTCTCCATTCAAGGAATCACTGAACCCGGTACTAAAATTAAAGTAAAACGACATTTTGATGGTAGTTTTTATATAGCAAAAAACCCCCCAAAAAACACCATCTCCATCATCTTCACCCACTTCACCCACAAAAGCTTATTGATGATATCACTCACATTTGTTTGCGCTCAGGACTTTGACTTTGAAGTGTTCACAATCCACACAAACCCGTGCTCACACATATACATGCCCAAGGATAATAAAATCTCATTCAGTTGCCAAAGACATTTACCAGGTGATGTTGTGTATTTTACCTAACTTCGGTGACAACACAATTACATGCATGCATTTTTTGCTTTTCTTTTGCTAAAATATTTTGTATTATTAAATTGTTATTGTTATACATAGATCAGCTGTTGAATACATGTGACACATTAAAGGGGTTTTGGGGAAAAGGAAGAGGCACGTTTAAGCTGTTTGTGTCTTAAAAAACCTGTAAATTTTAATTAAACTTATTTTTTCGTGATTTTTTAAAATACTTTAAAAATGACTATGACACTGGTGATGTTTGATTAAAACAAAAAAAGAAAAGAAAAATGTCTCAAAAGAAAGTCATCATCAAAGATGTACATGTAAATATGTTTTGTTTGCTTAGCAGCCGACTCTATTGTTAAGATACCTTTTTTAATCTAAAACGAATTAAAATTGTGAGAAAACCCTAAGAGTTTATTATGCAATAAGAAAATTTAGATGAAACTTAGTCGAGTAACTTGATAAGGCTTGTAAATTATAACAACCACTGGTACCTTTTAATCTGTACTGATCTTATGTGTCTTAAACAGTATGCATTACATAATATATATTATACATGTGTTATGATGACCTATCTCTTGCATTTGGGGGCTATCAGATTTTTTAATGATTTGTTTTTGGGCATGTTTTTTTTATAATTTTTATGTCTTCTACTTTTGTGTTTCTATGAGTAATTGCTATATTACAAATCAGTGATGGACTTTCTGTATGTATTTCTATCATGTGAATTGTAAATTAAATCTTTAAATTGTTAAAGTTTAGCGATAATGTTTTATGATTCAAGAATTGTTCAGGTATTATGTATTTTCTTGACAACCTATGTTTTGTGATCAACACACAGTAGACCTATGGTTGCTCCCTTTTTTTTTTACTCGAGGGCTCAGGTTTTTAAATTATTTTTTTTTTTTTTTGTGCCTTCATACCTACCTTGTTTGTGTCTTTCTGTTTCTCCTACTTCTTATGCAAGTCAGATTTTGCCTTAGATAAAAGACACAGGGACTAGTAGTTCTAGCAGTTCTAGCAGTTTCAGTTTCAATTTGCCTTGCAAAACACACTCAGGTTGGTTCAAGAACCTTTTATATTTTAAAACAAGTCCTAATAGGCTATTCTGTCAATGAAAAATTACTACACATCTTTCTTGCATTTTATATTATATTGCGGGCATGATGGAACAGGGGTGTATCATAAAATGGTAACATTTCAGGAGGGACAAAAAACTGATTTATTTCATTAATTTCAGTAACAAGACTTTGATTTTTCTCCAGTCTACTAATTTTGATGTTGCCGATCCCATGGTGCCTTTAAAATTTTATTAAATCCAATATTTTAGCTATAATTGATGATATGCCTTTGTTTTTGTTTTTTTCTTGAAAGACACAAGGCATAACACATGTTAGGCTTTTTGTATTCTTTAAAACTGAGGGTGAGACAATGTGTATCAAATGATACACCTTTTGTATTTTAAGCCGCATTGTAAAATAAGGGTTTTATGCCTCTTGTGTTTTGGGCCATTATGTCCATGGACAATTTTCACCACAAATTAACACTTAATAACAGAATTTATTACCCTATAAACTCTCTCATAAACATGTAAAATGCTAATTGTGAACATGATCAGTACTTTTACGTGTTGTATTCACAAAGAAGGGACTGTACAATGGATGTGACAGTAGGATGGTTTCTTTTAATTTGGCTTCATGAGTTTACAGTTTAACTCTTTGTGCACTATGAGCCGATCTATTGGACATAGCACGATTTAACTCTGACTAGATTTTGCTCATATATCGAGATGAGCACATCATGAGCATGATTTAATTCTTTGACGACAACTTGCCCATATATTGGGATGACCACGAACATGCTCATTCCAATATATGGGAAAATTGTAGCCAAAGAGTTAAATGGTGCTTATGCAGATGTTTGGCCTCATGGTCGTCAAAGAGTTAAACAACTTTCAAATATCTTGGGACCACTCAAGAACAATGGCAAGCGATGGACAATATCAAGTTACCGTAACAGCACAATATTATTCTTATTATGATATCATTTTAATACTGTTTGACAAATGAGCAAAAGCAATGAATCGGAAATCAAAAACTCATTCATATTATTGACACATATGAATGGCTCTCTTGACTTTGCGTCTTTGTAATCCTTCAAAATGTCTCGGTGTCTACTACTATACACCAGTCCAAAAAAGAAAACAACTTGAAAAAAAATTTAATCAATCATGTTCATCACTGGGAAGTGATTCATAAAGAGCATGATTGGCTCTTGGAATAATTCCCCCTCGGCACAACTCGTTCAGGTCTTCATGTGTGTTAGAGCAAATATTCAACAACTTTGTGTAAGCTGGTTTCAGTGGAGTATCACTGACATAGGGTAAACTTTTCCTCCCTTTCTTGTTGAGGTCCCAGGACGGGTTATTTTGGGTGGCATAGTCATAACGATATTGAACAGTTGAAGGTTGGTCGATGGCAATGCATGGTTTTTTAATTTTGAGCCAGTGGACTCTCTCTCTCTGTTGGTGTCGATTTCAAAATTAAAAAGTTCCCTACAGATAGCTTTAAAGTCATAGAAATCCTAGGTCCTCAGTCGGAAATTCATGGACGAGGAAATGTGGGCTGGATCTCTTGGCCAGCCTGATGATTGTTTCCCACTGATTTGCGGCGCAAACATCCACGGGGGCATTCGCTTGCTCTATCCTGGAGTGCACATTGTCTCCTTTGTTAAAGCTTTGTCTGGAAACAAAAAAAAAACCACATGTTCACGAAAGATAAACTTGAATTTCTGAACAGCATACAATAGCATACTGAGGAAATGCTTATTTCGGTTTTGACCACCACAGCAATCAGAATAAAGATAGACTTCTGATTTTCCCGCTTCGCTGTATTTTTTTTAGAAAACTATACACACACGAGCTAATCTCATTTGCTCCTCTTGCAGCAATGGTTTCATTCCACACAAAATTGTGGGCTTCCCCTGTCTGAAGCTCGTAAATTGACAAGTTGAAATTGTTCAGTTTATGTTTATAGTAAACAAGACCCTCATTAGTCTTCGGGGTATTCAGAACCTCCTGAAGGTCGAACACAATCCCCCCAATTTCATGGTCATCTCTCATTTTTTGTTTGACCCAGTCTTTGTGCTTTCTGCTATCTTCCACCAGTGTTCTGTTTTTGTCATGGGCGTCCCTCATTTCTTGTTGTTCGCTTGTGTCAGATTTATAGAAGGCAGAGCACTGGTCACATTTGTCTTTGGACCTATGGTGGAATACCTATTTATTCTCGTAATAGAAAATGTTTTTGTACGTCTTGATGGAAGCAAGAGTTCCATTTTCCTACAATTACTAATTTCCGAGGTTAAGGTCACTATCAAGGTACAGTCTCTGGGTCTCTCGTCGACAGTAATGAGATTCTGTCATAGGAAAGGATTCGATGTGATATTTGATCCTCTCCTTCTCAAGGTCTTTTCTGTTGAAAATTTTTTGCATGCATTCCTCTGTTGTCCAGCACAGGTAGGCCCTCAGGAGAGACCTTATGCAGGGCCGTTCTCACCGCCTTTTCAGAAAGGCCCAGGGTATAGAGAGAGAACTTCTGGCAAACCACAGCGCTTTTGTCAGAATCAACAAGGAAGGTGGAAACCACACTGTGGGACTGCCTAGAAATGCCAGTAACTTGATGAGAGCCTTTAGGTGCCGATTTAAACTGACGCTGTCTCTCTAGTTCTCCCAGTCCCCAATAGAAATTGAAGAAGTCAATTCTCTTTCTAGCTTCCATTTTCTGGTGACACTTCCTTTTGCATGTCTCCCCACTTGCAGGTCTCATCTTTCTAGCCTCAAAACTTTTCCCGCATCTTGAGACATGGGCTTTGCCTCTTGTTTCTTTTGTCTTTCCTCACATTGGCTTGCCAACTACTGGGATTTCTTATTCGTTTTCTTCTGTGAATGTTATCATCATCTGGAATGTTTTTGTCTTGAAATCCTTGCTCCAGGGGTAAGGTCAACATCTATTGTTGCTGGGGTATCATGCGTCGATCATCAAAACCGTTTGCCTGAACCTGTTTTGACTTCCTCGGCAGATAATAATATACTAAAGGCATGTCTTTGTCAGAATCGCTTCTGTTGTGCTTGAGGAGGTTACAGATGGATGGTCATTGATACCTATAATTGGTGAGTTGTCATCAGGGAGCTCGAGATTTGAGATATCATGTACCTCTGGCTGTAACAGGACATGCTCAGCTTCAATGATTGTTTTGAGGAGGGTGACATCGTCATCATCCCCAAACAGCAGGTGAAGTTTCTGATTGACAAAAGTAATGTGAATGTTGATGAAAATTGAAAGCAACTTTATGTTTCTATCTTTTTTGTCTATGCAAGTCCCCTTTCATCCCTAGTACGAAGTGCATGCCCCTCATACAATGATAATAATAATAATATAAATACAAGTATGAAGATTCATGTTGTGGGCAGTTTGGAATTGTTTTTAATAAGTTGGTCAATTTTGCCCCACAAAGATTATTCGTTACTCAAAACCTTTGATTATAGCATGAAGTGCAATGACCGAAATGCAAATAATAAAACAAAGAAACTCTGCAACAGTAAGTATATCTCTAGAGAGTCACCATGTTATTATTACCATTAAGGATAATGGTATAATCATATGATACGCCCCTCTTCCATCACACCGGTGATATAAATATATATGCTGTGCTGTTACATTTCATCTTCAAAGGTCTTTACTATGTTTATGCCACACTAAAATGTAATGTACTAGTGCAGTTTGTTAAAGTTTGGTCTGTAACTGTTAGTGAGTATTGGCAGCTTTTTTTCCATTTACATGTTGTCTAGTCATTTTGTGAATAATGAGATATTGAGCGTTCAATAACAATATGTCACTGCTTAAGAAAGTACTTAAAGAAACAGCATTATAATGGCCTTCACATACTTAATTATTCTGGGATTTGATGCTTTTTTTTTCTTCTTTTTTTTAAATTGCAGCCATATACTTCAACTTTTATCTTGATAATACTTCAGAATCTTTTAATTAATACACAGCATTAAACAAAGAGTTGAGAGAAATTCTTTAAAGATGAAATTGTAAAAAAAAAACAACATTTCCTAGGGTACCAACTTTTATGTTCTTCCTCAACATCTCAAAGGTTTTGTTTTTCCTCTTGTGATTCCATTACTCATTACTTCTTAATATTTTTTGAGAAAAAAAATTATGTTCCTGAGTTATCTTAAATTAATTGTCTACCTCATATGATGGTGATTTTATATCATTGAATTTTTTTTTCTTTGCTATTTCATGCCATGCATAATTATTTATATATATAAGAAAGAAACTCAATAAAAATAGAATTAAATCAAATCCCATATTTACCATAATCAGTGCAATTTATGTATTTAAAAAATTACGTGACAATAAGTTTACTTAATAATGTAAGAATTACATTTTTTTTTAATCTTTTTCTCCAATTAATTTCAAGAAAGGACTCTCTCTTAATATCTTCATAATATGTCTTTTTGCTTTTGTTGACATGCTAAACAAAAAGTAATGTAAAGTTTTTAATTTTTTCTCCTACAAAGAAAAATGATTCTGGTCACAAAGAGTTAATGCAATGTTTTCCCCTTTCACCACTCTCTAATTCTTAATGATATTCTATATTCTATCAACATAGTCCCAAATATCAAACAAAAGAATTATGAACGATATTATATTCACAATTGTGAGATGGAAGTACAGACTGATGTACAACGAGAGGAAAAAATAGACAGACAGTTGCAGTAACTAATACATTAAATATTGACACCGCTCAACTCAAATTCAATTTCCATGGATGAAACAATGTTCTTTTATTTTATATATATGGGTGGCCCAGAAAAAACGTCTCCAACTTTAAACGATAATAACGTTACCATTTTTAAACTGACTCACGTATAAATTGGCATTCGTATAAAACAAACAATTTTGTACTCACTTGCAAAATTTCAAAAAGATCGATGGGATAGATTAGTTTTTTAATAATATGGATTTATTGAAGCATACCCTTGGTGACACAATATCAGACAGCTTTAGCCCGCATTCGATTATCCTAATAGTTTGTATGTCCACCATTTGCTTTGATAACAGATCTAAGTCTCTTTTTCCATGATAAATGCTATGTTGCATTTCTTGCCCTGTCATTTCATCCCAACATATCATTGTTTTTTCCTTGAGTTCCTGTTCAGTGAATGGTGTTGATCTATCTGCATACACCTTTTCACTCAGTGAACCCCCAAGTTGCATAGCCGGTTGGATTTAGATCCGCAGACATAGGAGGCCACTCGTCTTCTTTGATGAAGTCAACACTCTCAGACGCTAGAACAGCTCGAGTGTCTCTGCTTGTGTGCGATGGAGCACCATCCTGTTGAAAAACAAAATCTCCTTTGGGATAGAGCGCTCTATAACCAGGCAAGAGTTTGATTTTAAGAAGAGAAATGTAGTTGGCTGTGTTTACCTTTATTTTGGCTGTGTTGATGAAATGAATTTTCGTTTTCCCCCTCCAAGAAACACCATCAGAAACCATGAATTTCTTTGAAAATCTACTCCACGAAACAGAAGTGTAGAGAGAATCCCTAACTTATTCATTCCATAAACAATATCGTTCTGCTTATTTGTTGACACCTCGAGAATAAAGTCCTTTTCATCCTTGAAAATAAGATTCTTTACCTCCTCACTTCCAAAACGATCCAAAAGTAAGCGTGATGTTTTTCCTGTTTATCCCTAACAGTATCAGTTTTTCTGCTTGCATTAATTCGACTAAAAGCAGTCAGTTTTAAATCTCGTTTGACTATTCGCTAAACGGAAATGCGACATTTTTAATTTACTCGCAATGTTTCTTTGAGATTTGTGAGTGTCTGTCTCATGTTCTTGGGAAAGAATGAGTTCCTCAACCCGTTCTATCAAGTTTTCTATTCTTGCTGTCTTTGGTCGACCACTGCCTTTCTGTCGTTGTGATGACCCAGTTTTTATGACTTCCGTATCAACCTGTTAACGGAATCTCTTTTCCTATTTTTGTGGGGGAACTCTTGAACAATTCGTTTTTCTCTCCACCCCTTTTCAACAGAGTGTTTCAATGACTGAAGTGTCAGTTTTGTTGAACACCATGTCCATCTTGAAAATCAAAACACGAAAACCTAGATCTAGATCTAAATGCAGATAGATCTAGAATAGATGTAGATCTACTATTATTCGTAGACCTAGTCTAAAACAATTTAAAACTAGATCGAAGTTTAAATTAGAACTCCGATACTTAAAAGGTGCTAGAAATCATTAGGATCAGGATCAGGAGAATTAATCTTCTTTGTACTTGCTCAAGTCTGCATTTATGTGTTTTGAGATATGGAACCCACGCAGCACTTGCATACTCCAACGTAGGCTTGACTAGAACGGTGCAGGTTTGGGACTTTTTTTGGGGGGGACATCTATTAAAATTTTGACGCAGAAAGCCAAGAGTTCTGTTTGCCCTTGCAACCACCTCGTTCACATGAGTGTCCCACTTTAGTCGGTTGTTAATATGGACTCCAAGGTAGTGGGTACTTTCGACTCTTTGTAGACTTTCGTTTATCAGGGTATAATTATGATGTATGAGATTTCTTTTCGACCGATGTTCATAATGTAGCATTTAGAGGGATGGAATTTCATATGCCGCTTTTGGGTCCAATTGGCGAGTGAGTCTAGATCATTCTGGAGTATTTTAATCTGTTTTCGGTTGGTAACCTCTCTAAACAGCAAACTGTCGTCAGCAAAAAGCTTTAGATTTGACTCTGGAGACAACTCATTTCCGAGATCGTTGATGAAAATAAGGAAACATAAAGGACCTAAGACAGTTCCTTGAGATACTCCTGATGTTACTGAGCATATGTCACTGCTTTCGCCGTCTAAAACGACCTTTCATCAACAGCAGAAAGGTGTTTTCATGTTGATTCACAAATTTCTGTGTGATAATTCTTGCAGACAAGATTCGCTTGATGGAAAACGCTCAGTACAATTTTGTCTGGTATGATATCATTTTACAAAACCTATAAAAACTTACTCAGCGACAATGATATAGTGAGCTTTCAAAGTTCGAGACGTTTTTTTCGGGGCCACCCAATGTATATTAAATGCATAGAGCATGGTTCCTGAATTGCACTTTATAAATACCTGTATTATTATTATTATTATTATTATTATTATTATTATTATTATTATTATTATTATTATTATTATAAATTATTATTATTATAGACAACTATCGAATAGCATGTGATGTGTAATCTAAAAGTGCTCTGTGGATGTTAGTAAGTTAAAAATATCCATGATTCATCAATACATGTATGCTCCATCTTGCAATCACCTTAAATTGAAAGCCCTGTAAGTTCAGTATTTTTCTAGACAACATCATTGTCAGTCTTTTATTTTCCATCTCTCCATTCTTTGCTTTTCTCCACAATAGAACCATACAACCACGTAAAATTACTCACTGACCTTTTATGATTAAGTTGGTGCTGAGATATTTGATTCAAGGCATTCATTTTCTGTATGGTGGCTCGCATTGACCGATTCCCTCTGAGCTTTATTTTTAGCCTGGAGGCAAATTACAAAATGGCTACCTGTTTTTTGTTTTTTTAATAGTGTGAGAGGTTTCTGATTTATTGCATTTATAATGTCTTAGAATAAAGTGTATCATGTGCATATAAAAATGAACATAAATAATTATTCTATCATTATCAACGAGAATTAAAGTTGTAAAACAGGATAAAGAATTTTGTTTGCAGTGTGAAGGTTTGACGAAGGCCTGTCTAACACTAGCAGTTCTTGAACAATACATTCACTGGCTTAGAGACAGCATTGAAGAGTCAGAGGGCACTAGTAGCAGCTTAGCACAGTGAATTTGTTGATGGTGAAAAAAGTTTCTCTTTTTTCAAAAAATCTATTTCTGTTTTGATTTTATTGTGTTTCAGGCTGACTTTTCTGGCTTTTCTCTTCAATTTTTGTAGGTGGTTTGGGATTTAAATAGGAGGGTTGAGGTAAAGGTGTGGTTGAAAAAGGTGTGATAAAGATATGATTGCTTTCCTACCATGATCAATTGTTTTAATTCTTTCAGATTTTCTACCCTTTTTGCACTTCTCCGTGCCTTTCTGGTTTCAGTTTGTTATTTGCTGAAAACATTATAACAGCGTATCATACCTCTCTGCTAGTCTGTTTTATTTGTATTCAACATTCATTATTGAATTAAGAATTGAAGATGGTAGTGAGTTTTTCTTCATGCTTTTATAATTTCATTGATCAATGTTGGTATTACTAGAAATGTAGATCATAATAATCATATGTTTGAATTCATGCATATGAATCTGTCAGCTGTTATTATACATAAGACCCATACATTCTATGTACATCACAAACCTATGAAATGAATGTCAATGGGTTATTCACTGTTCTATCCTTCTGGTTTGATTCATTTATTCCTTCATACTGAATCTCAGCCATTACAAAAGAGAGAAGCCCTTTAAAGCCGTTTTAGTTTTGCCACAATTGACCAAAACAGTTTTTTTTCCCACCCTGACTGCCTTTGCTTAAAAAAATGTTCAAAGCCTTGGTTTTTAAAAATAGGGTGTCCCCCCCCCTCCCAAAAAAAAAAAAAAAAAAAAACACAGCCAGATATGGTAAGTCACGTTTATAAAAAAAAATGGAGATTCTACTGATAATACAATTTCTCTTGAGTCGTTTGCTCTTTATTTCATCGTAATGGATTGATTGAAGTGGAAGACTTGCCCAAAGTAGTAACGCTCTTATGGAATGAGATGGCCATGTTGGCTGTTGGTTAGCAAATAAAAACTTACAGTCGAGTTGACCATACTTAACTAAAATTGATATAGTGTCCATAGTTTACACACACTGATTTAAAATGGGGTGCAATCGACCTGTTATTAAGTTCTCTATTGAACGTGATGATCTGTATCACTCAATGAATTTTTTGGGGACACCCTGAACACCTTTTTGGTTTCTTTTTTTTAAAAATAGATTGGTGAGGAAATTCTTCATTCTGATGCTGCGTCGAAGAACTATGAATAGAATATTTTGATTAAAATTTGATTCATGACCTTTTATGGAGCTGTGGGCCAAAAGCCTACTGTACAGTATATTGTTCAAGGATAGCGCAAGCTCTAATTGGATGTATTTTGTTTCTGCTTTTCATTCTTATAAAATCTAAAATCCATTTTTATACTTACCTGTGATCTCTACTATTATATCATACAATACAAGAAATTTTCACCTTGTTCAATCTGTCCCTCACTTTATTACAAATTCTGCTTTTTAAGAGATTTTAATTTGTCACAATGTATGTATTAGTTGTATGACTTTGGTACAAGTTGTCACATTTTTTCTTTTTTTTTTTTCTTTTTCTTTTTGTACTTTGTTGCTTGTGTTTTGTTTTTGTTTTTGGCAGTGTTTGTTTTTCTTTTTGTTTCATTGCTTTCTTTCATTGGGAGTGGGTGTGTGAAGCTGCTTTGATGTGTATGTTTTTTTGGTTGTTTTTTTTTTTGCCTATTTTTGTTTGTTTGTTTTTTTGTTTTGTTTTGGGTTTTTTTGGAGGGAGGGGATAATGGGGCTTGGTTTTTATTAAATTGGTATTGTTTGTTTGTTGTTACATTGTATTTGTTTTTATTTTATCCGTTATTTAGTTTTGTTTTGTTTTGTCTTTGACGGTTTAGTTTCTTTATCAGAAGGCTATAATCTTGTCTATATGAACATTTTTACAGGCTTTACTTTAACTCACTGACAACAGATTCCGTACATGTGCCGGAACCGAATACTTGCTCATCAATACTGATCCCACTTGGTATAAGGGATGAACTTTGGTATTTTTTCTATTAGTTAGTATTCCTGTCGCAGGTGCAGGATTGGTTTCTCACTCTACTTGAACCTTTTGTTGTGTTTAATTCAAAGTTTTGTCGCAATGGGATGGTGACTTTTTGATATACCCCTGTGGAAAGGGAAATTACTGTAATTGACTAAATCAAAGAAAAGCTGTTTGAGTCTTTAAAAAAAGAAATAGAAAAATAAAAAAACATGTCATTTTTGAAAATTCATATAATTAAAAGTTGTAAGTTGTAAGTTTACAAAACTTTGGTTTATGTCTTTGGATTCAGCATAAATTGTATGTGTATATGTTCCATAATGATTGATTAATTTTCATAGGCAGAGTGATTTTTTTATTTTTTTTGTATTTAAAAACCCTGTTTCTTGCAGTTGCAAAATTTCTGGAGTCCCCGTAGTCAGTGAGTTAACTTTATGATATATGGAATATACTCATGAGAAATGTGCAAACAAATCACTGCGACGTTCATGAATTTTAGTTTTATATGATTTCATGTATACATCTTGAACAATGCGCCAACTCATTTGCTTACTACTCCATTGACTTAGAAGAGATATCCAAATGAAAAAAATGTTTTTTTTCTTGTTTTTGTTTTTTTGGTTTGGGGGGGGGGGGGGGGCTTTTGTTTTTTTTTTTTCCCCCTCATTTTGTGGGAGGTATTCTTTGGGTTTTTTGTTTTCTTTTAGTTTAGCTGTTTTATGGGGTTTTTTTGCTTGCGTTGTTGCTACTTTTTTTCTTCTGAGGTTATTGTTTTTTGTGGGGATGTTTTATTATCTGACAAATCTAAATGCTCACAATCTTACTTTCTTCCAAGGACAAAAATGGGGCAAAAATGGGAAATGTGTAGAAAAAAATTGAATCCATGAAATAGTGACTTGTAATAGTAATGCTTCTTGTTCGGAAGTTGACTTATTGCAGTGTAGTGGGTCTGTGATTTTGAGTCATAAAGTACTGAAGCTAATGAATTTTAATACGTTTGGAATATTCCACTTATTTCTGAAAATGATATTCATACTGTGCCACTTGTATTCGTGTGATATGGACTTGATGGGATATCTTTTAATTAATCATTTGTATGATGCCTATGGCCAAGTCTAGCAACCAATATACATGTATTATATATGCATATATGTTTAAAGCCAGACAACCATTCAGTTAAATCAAACCACGAGATTTTCCTCTGCCTGTGTCCAGATTCTTTCTATCATGTTATGGTATAAAAAGCATAAAAATGAACATAAAGTCACCTAGTATCATTGTCATTGCCACCTACAAAATGACAAAACATGTGCATTTGTATTTCCTAAGCTCTTGTCTTGTTTCAAGTGGACCCTGTGTACTTATGTTTCATTTTCGGGAATAAGAAAAGACTGAATTGTGAATGACAATAAAATAATTCAATTTTCCATAGGCTATTGTTTTCTCTGTACTCTCGCCCCAATACTTAAGTCCTCAACAGTCTTTTCATATACCAAATGTTTAAATGATTAGTGTATTTCTTTCATTTTCTTTTTTCTTTGGTTTTTTTTTTTTTTTTGGTTTTTTTTTTGTTAATTAATGCCTGAGATTAAATGTCAATTCAGATTCTGAATTTTGAGGCTGATTGCATCAAGAAATTTGAATCAATGTAATTCATAATAGATGATTATTCATGGATTTTTTTTTCAAATCTCTAAATTTTGCTTTATAGTAGTGGCCTTTTGCGTCAGAGTTGACAAACCTGTAGCAATTCTTTTGCTATGCCTGGGCTAGTATTGTAAGGGGAGTTTGGGTGCCCAGTCACACTCCCTTCCCCTCTTCTACTTGAATTCAGTCAATAAAAGTCTGAGGTAGTAGAGTTTAAAAGGGTGCATGACACTGAAATAACTATTTTGGTAGGATCAAATTTTGCCAGGGCGATGGCTGATATGGCCTGCTCTTTTCGATTTTAATCACCAAGGGTTCTTTTACATGTGCAAGGGCACACGGGACCTCCTCGTTTATCGTCCCTCTCCGATGGGACTAGGGACTCATTCATCCTGCCTACCACAGGACGAGGAGTTGGAAAAAACCCAAATATTCAAATTTTAAATCAAGCCTGCACAGCTGGGGATTCAACCCGACTTTTGGCTTGTGGACAAGAAGGGGG
>JBCJKF010388585.1:0-14029 GCA_039654545.1 Plocamopherus ceylonicus | reverse complement strand
CATGTTGTGAAATGAGCACGCTCGAACGCATAGTGGTCATGCGATCGATTGTATCAGTGTATGGGCTCAAGATTGTATGTGCGATGATTGTAATCGCATGGCCGATGGATCGGTGCGATAGATTGCATTGGTCTAAGGCCCCCTTTAAACTTCCATTTTGAAACAATGAGTATGAGAGCAAATCCATGATCAAAGGGACACAACCATTAAATATGACCTGAAAAAGGAAAGTGGAATTTATTGAGTTGTCGTTCTTTGACCATTCACTTGACGAGAGTCGGCTTTAATTTAATTTTTTTTAACAACAAAAACCAAAAGCACAAAAATACACAAAACAATAAACAAGCAAAAAAACAACAACAACAAAACAAAACAAAAAAACAGAAACGAAAAAATAAACAAAACAGAACAAAAGAAAGAGAAAAAAAAACAACAAAACAAAACAAAAAAACCCAACAACAACAACAAACCAAAAGGAAAACAAACGACAACAAAAATGAAAAAGAGAACAATTTTATAACTATAACAGATCTATATATTTCTATACTCGAGCCAAGAGGTCGCAGAAACTTCCCCAATCACAAAATATTTCCTCGGTCGGTCCTAGATCACACTATTATACAGATACTTCAACCTATACAGTAGTGCTCAGCTACAGCGGCAACATCCCTACAGCGGGACCTTGCCAGAATCCCCGTTTACTTCTCTTTGTAAACTCTGTTACCTGTGCATGGATTTAGCGGGACCAGGAAAGGCCCGAACATGGCTACAGCGGGACCTATGCCACCGTATCAAATGCTGAGAGCGGCATAAATTGAAGGCAATTAGGCCTAATCTTAATTAAAGTTAAAACCAGACATCCAATTCGTTTTTACCCCTTAGAACCGCGGACCATTCTTGTGCCCAGCTTTGTAAATTATAGTGTGTTTGTGTATGTCTGGTGGTGGTAGTGGGATGAAGGGCTAGGGCCTAAACATCAACATGTAGACACGTAATAGGTGCTCTGAAATAACAGTACACATGTAGAAGTGTCGCATTTAAGCCTGCCATCCTTTTCGTTTTTACCCCTAGCACTGCGAACCGTCCTTGTGCCCAGCTTTGTTGTTGTTGTTGTAATTGTTGTGTGTGTGTGTGTGTGTGTGAATGCCCCCCCCCCCTCTATGCATTGGTGTAATACAGTAGTGTTTGTGTTTGGTGGTGGTGGTGGTGGTGGTGGGATGAAGGGCTAGGGCCTAAACATCAACATGTAGACACGTAAAAGTGTGGTTTTGTCAAGATCTGCTGGCATCGGCAGTATGTTGTTATTTTTTGCTATATATTTTTGGTAGTTCCTCTATGCATGCCTATAGTGGGAACACCCCTATAGTATAACGGGATGTCATTCCCATTGGCCATTCATACATTCCCATGTATACATTCCCGTTTTACAAAGCCTTGAGCCTGAGTTTAGGCTCCCAAAATAGCCCTGAGCACAACCCAGTTGTCGGAATTCTCTGTTACTGTTAGTAATCAAAACAAAGTTTAATAAAGCCTCCACTATAAAGACAATACAAAACAGTAAATTTTCGGGTATATACTCTTCTTCAGACAACAAAAAACAATTAAAAGACAATTCATTCCTTCTTCATCTGTTTTCATGTCTTAAAGTATCTTATTATAATGATATGCACACTGTTCATAAACATTTTAGAAAATGTTTTGGTAGATTATAAGTAGCTGTTCATTTTTTCTCTCCTGAAAAATTGAGGTTTTAGGGCTTGAGTGTTCTGTGCCAATGACCATCGATAAGTAAAACGTTTCTTTTAACATAGATTCAAAACATGAAGAAAGCAAAGTTCCATTGGGCACTTCAAGATGCCCATCAAAGACAATGTGAATAATGTGGGGAAAAATGAAGCAACTACAGAACAACAAAAAAAGAGTAAGGCTTTCAGCATTATTTTTTCAATTTCACCCAATTTTTTATTGAATGTTACATATATGTAACATATTGAAAAATTATGAGAGATCTTGAAGAAAATCTGAAAACAATCGGCAGTCATTAGATAGGTATCCATCATATGGCGATTCCTGAGCGTCGTTTCTCAAGATTGATGATCTGAAACATACAAAATTGAAAAAAAATAAAATAAAAAAAGGAAGTGTTGAGAATCCTTTTTTTTTTTTTGGGTCCTCTCTCCATTTTTACTGCAGTCTCTCTACTAGTACTACTTTAAGTGACATCCCAACCAAAAAGAAGCAACATTCTAGTCTTTCTGACCAAAATCCAGCAATCACCTGACATTACCCCTCAAATCATCTAGCACTCTGGTCTTTCTAAACCATATCCAGCAATCATGCAACATTGCCCCTTAAACTGTGTAACACTCTAGTCTATAACAATTAAAGCATTTGTGTAGAGCTTTCAATACATTAAAAGTGATGGTGAGAATGAGTGAAATTTACAAGACCCTCCATAATTAATATAATGATTATGTTAAACTGGTCAGGCAAAAATTCTTTCCCAACTAGTTGTCTGAGGAAGAGTTTAAATTTGTCTGTCCATTGAAGACTTTAAATCAACCTTTTTTTTTTTTTTCTTTTCAATTAACATTCATTCAATTGTACACAGTTAAAATAATAATAACAATATTAACAATACATTGTAATAACAAAATGCGAAAAAGAGCTAAATATGAGTAAAGACAATGATACTTGTAATTAGCATCATGATAAATTATAGGTCTCCACTTAACCCTTTGACTGCTTAGAGCCAATATATCGGCATGAGCATGATTTAACTCTTTGACTACAATCTGCCCATATATCGGAGCAAGTTGTTGTCAAAGAGTTAAATCATGCTCAAGCCAGTGTATCGACTTTGAGTAGTCAAAGATATTAAAAAGGAAACAAAGCATTTTACAGTATAATTATAGAGTCATGATCACAAATTATTCATGAAATCTGTAGAAAAGTAAACATTGCCACAACCTGTTGAACCTGTGTGTAGACCACAGACTTCATTTCTTCAGTCAAATTCTGGGAGTTTGGCAGTGCCTGAAAACACAAAAGCAAAAGCAAAAAAATTTTTTTTTTAAACAAACAAAAAAACCCAGAACAAAAACAAAAAAGCACACACACACACACACACACACACACACACACACACACACACACACACACACACACACACACACACACACACAATCCAACAGATTACACATGTTCTAAGTGAAATAAAAGTTAAATTCAATATATTGGGCAATGGGAATAAAACTTGTATAACAGTGACACACCAGCTTTCAAATTGCTTGAGCATTGATGTTAACTTTCAGGTGCAGTTCATGATAAATCTTGTCATCAAAACTTCGTCATTATTTGTCGATTTGATCTTTAAAAAATTAATGGAAGAAGCAAAATTCAAGGAGTTTGGGGTGAGTTTTGAAGTTGAGATTGACCAGAAGATAGAAATTAATTTATTGCTTTACACCCCCGTTAACCACTTGGGTCATCTCAGGGTGAAAAAAGAGGGCGGAAAAGGGGACGCCAAGGAAGAAAAGAAGCATCTAGAATAGTAGTACAAATATGCTATGAAAATGATACTAAAATGTAGCCAAAAGGAGATGATTTACAGCAGGGAAAAAAAATCATGTCTCAAAAACAAAGTAACGCTTGCCATCATGCCCCACAATATGCACTGTGATTACCCCCAAGGATGTTCTACCGCCCTTTGTGTACAAAAGCACTCGGTCCCTCTGGATAGCAAAAGAAGCAGTTCGTAATTGTCACACAATGCACATGAATAGGGGATGGTCACCAATTTTGACTCCAGGTTGGTCTGCATCAAACTGATCCAACCCTCCCTGAGCCCCATTTGCCCCCCCCCCCCCCCACCCCTTCATCCACATTAACCTCAACATCCCCTCTGAGAAAATAAAACTAAGGCTGCAGTAAAATCAGCAACATTTGCACAGCATGGAAATGTCTCCTAGAGAATCACTACATTAATGTTGCACTCAAGGGAAAGGCTTTCTTGTCATAGGAGAAGATAGAAATAGAAGTGCACAGGTTATTAGTTTTAAGCACCGTGCACAATGAAGCCAACAGTAAAAACCAGGGAAAGGCAGCTGTTCACAAACACAATAAATGTCAGAGGTCTAGCCATCTATATACCTGTATGTCAATATACTTAGCCTGAGAAGCGTCCCTGAACAATTATACTATTAGTATAATATTTCTTGCATGATATCTTCGGAGTTTCCCTCAATATTTCTGCTTTAGGATAGTTGGAAAGTCCTGGTGTTGGTCTAGCATTTACTATTGCTCATTAGTATACACTTCTCAAATTGATGTACACATGTATCTCTATAATAATTACATGGAGCTGAAAAAATATCTTGGAAACGTTGAAAAAGAAATTAAAATCCCTTTTAAGCTAATATCACTGCCAAACTGCTATCTCTACAGAAATAAACATTCTACGGGCATTTACATTGGAACGGTCCAAAAATGAGAGTAACAAGAAATGCAATTAGGGCAAAAGCACACAGTTGGTTTGCTGATGTTCCATTTTTCTACTCAGATGCACATCTGTCAAACGTTAACATAATTCTATGACTACACTCTCATTTAAATCTGGCATTTTAACATCTTTTATATAAAAATTAGACCCAGATTTAAATAATTTGTTACATCTTTTGGAGCTATCTTTAGTTAAGTATGTGTGGAATGTTTATTTTTTGAGATATCACCTTCACTATTGTATCAAATGAAAGACAAAATAAATTACCTTTCAAATGATATCAAGTTATAAAGAACTGCTGGTATTTGTACACATATAGTAGTTTCCCCATCATGGGCATCTTACCTTGAGCAGAACCAAACTGACGTTGAATAAATTTCTAAAACAGGCTGAATAAATACCATCACCCTTCTTCACGCCTTTTTCTTTTAGGACAGCAGCGATGATATTTTGAAGACGCTGTAAGAAAAAGAAAAAAAATATGCATAGAATTTACAAGATATTGATAAAGTTGAGTCCATTTATAACGGCCTCAGTTTGTAATACAGTTTGTAATACAATCATGATTGACATGAACCGTATTCAGAGGGTATCGGAAAAATTTTGTTGCATTAGGTGTAAAGATGCCATCATCTTATATGCCTCTCAAAAAACAATGGAGAGAAATGGTTATAATATGGTGTTTAGAGATTTCAGAAATAAGAAATGAAGAAAAGAATCAAGTTTCTTCAAGTTGTGAGGACAGGGAGCAAAAAGTTTTGAACTCTTTGGCAAGTGAAGATGACCATTGCTGTGCTAGGCTGAGTCTAGGTCTCCATGTTAAATGCTTGAACTTACCATGAGCTACATTTTTCTTATTTATTACTTCCACTTATCTTGTTAAGCTGAGAGAATGTCTACTCTCAAGGCTTAGTTTTTCATGATAAACCTTGATTTGTTCACATATTTATTTCTTTACTTTATATTTTCTAGTATTTTCAATGTAATTTCTATTGTTTTATTGTCTTTTAAATGTTGTTGTCTGAGACGAATGCTTTCAATCAGAAAATTTACTGTTTCGGTTTGTCTTTATAGTGGAGGCTTTTATTAAACTTTGTTTATTGTTTAGTTTACATTGTCATGGGCTATGTGATAGAACGCTACATACTTGTTACATGTCCATTGTTCAGGATAATAATAATAATGATATATAATTTTTATAGAGCACTTTTTTGTATGGGATGTTTAAACTATGCTCGGTAAGCCTAATGCTGGACTGGGTTGACAATTTTACACCACACAGCTAGTCATTGACAAAACATGTTCCTTATACAGTGGGCTTTGGGGTAATGATACAACACACACACACACACACACACACACACACACACACACACACACACACATTCACTCACAAAAAGCCAATACCAACGTGACTTGTTCACAAATATGGAGTCAATGGCAATGTGACAATATCAGCTTTTCTCTTTTTTTCTTCAGATGGAGCAAATACAATGACTTTTCTTTTCATACATGGATTCAATGGCAATATCACTTTTTTTTATACATGTAGATAGAGCCAATGACAATGACTTTTTATTTTACTGATGGAGCAAATGGCAATGTGATTGTTTTTTTTTCACGGTATAAGGAATAAATGTTCCTATAAGTTACCATTTTGTGACGCTCTGAACGCTTCATTCTATGAGCTTTGTCTTCTTTTGGTGGGACTTCTTGACTAGAATCTTTCACTGAGGATTCCAAACTACTTTGGCTGAATGAACGCTCAAAACCTATTGGATGAAAATGATACGAGGACAAAATTAAGGTAAGAGGCAGAAACTTAATTCATACTTTTGCAATTCCAACAAAGGGACATAATACCCAGTATTATTCGCTGTAAATATTAGAAAGGTAGGATAAAAGCAAAATTAATCATCGAAGCAGAAACACCATAATATGATTGAAATCAACAGAAACTTACTTTTTTCCTTTTGCTTCTGCTTTAAGACATTGTCCGATCCGAAAGAACTTGAACTAAATGCCAAGGTCTTTCTTGGGGACCTTCGCACAGCTGTTTCTGTCGCTGGTGTGAGTGATAACCTTTTCACAGTAGCATTACAAGGATGGACTTGGGACATGGTCAGCTGTTTGCGAGGACTTCTTCTAACAGGAGTACTGAGATCCGACAAGCTGCCTAAAGATCCGATCTGGTGTGTCTGAGATCTTTTCAAGGGCGGTGGTGGGTTGGAGCTCGGGTGTAGAGACGAAGCCGGTCGTTTGCGGGGACTCTTTCTGATTATTTGCGATGATGGCTGTTTGAATAATTCACTAGCCGATTTGAATCTCTTCATTGGTGACATCCTATGAACGAAGATGAGCAAATGATAAAATGTTACAGTATGATCCGTAAATAATCTACTATTCTGAATTTTGCTAGGTGATGCACTACTTAGAAAGACAGAGCGTAAATGTCATTTATTCTCAAGAGAAAGTTAGCACATGATGAATTATGCTCAATTACAAAATTCACATTATTTCCCATAACCATTGATGAATGCATAAAACTATATGTTGATTAAAAAGAAACCGAGCTCCTGGCATTGTAAAGATTATAAAGATATTGACATGGGTGTCTGGTCAACTGGTTACAAATAATATCAATTACAGTTACATCTGAAGGTTGGTAGAAACATCAGTAGAGGGTAAAGTTCACAAAATCTCATAATAATCAAGAATATTAACAAGACGGCTCCGAAATATAACTAATGGTAGATCCTTCAAGGAAATTTAATTAAAATTCTAAAAATGCAGATTAATCAAAAGTAAAGATTCATCATAAATGGCATAAAATGATGTACTACAACTT
Source organism: Plocamopherus ceylonicus (assembly GCA_039654545.1). Classification (NCBI taxonomy): domain Eukaryota; kingdom Metazoa; phylum Mollusca; class Gastropoda; order Nudibranchia; family Polyceridae; genus Plocamopherus; species Plocamopherus ceylonicus. The sequence goes on along the minus strand of JBCJKF010388585.1, from coordinate 6,680 downwards.
TATGAGGATGCTTTAAAAAATTGTAACATAAATCAATTGATAATCTAAAAAATAATAATTAAAAAAAAAACAGAGCAAATGGAACAGTCACTCAGCAAAGCAAACAACACACAACATCAAACAGGCAATATCTGAAATTCTCAATATGAAGGAAACAAGTCAGTGGAAGAGAGAACTAAAAGAGAAAGATCTCAAGAGGAACCAGTGAATTAACATGACCTTCGACAAAAGATTCTAGCAATCTCTGATGCCCAAGGTGATTTCATTACAGGATTGATTCAGGTTTTAGGGAAGAAGGTCATTGTCAAGAGACAAGGAAACGAATGGTGGCTAAATACCTGCTTAAACTCTGGCTGTGTGACCTTGAAAAGGTTGGTTTAGCTCCCTTTGAACGGGGAGAAGATCGAACTGGCGACAATTTTGGCAGCTGACTTGCATGTGGTTTCTTTTTTGGAGTGAGAAATGAGCTCTGTGTGTCCTCAAAATTCCCTTTGTCTCGTAAATATACAAATTTTCTTTCAAAGTCAAGGTCAACTTCACTGTTATAATAGCTGAGAATGTAAAATGGCGCAAAATATACCGTTATCAGAACGTACTGCAGAGCAAAAAAAAAAAAAAATTATTATAATATAACTTGTAGGTGAAAAATAATTATCAGCAGAAGAGTGAAATGAAGAGCAAAAAAATAAAAAAATAAAAAATAATATAATAAGCAGCTAGAATTGATAAATCTATTGAATCAAAGTTACTGTAATCTTACTGATGCTTAAATTCGACTATAGCACTCAATGAAAAACATTGCATATAAAGTAAAGAAATTCATTTGTTAAAAGAAAAGAGTACCAAATAAAATGAGGTAAACCAAGAAATAAGTATTACTAAAAAAATTCTTATTAATATTTCAAGTCTGTAGCCTGCAGCCATGCATTTTTTTGTTCATAATAAAGGAAGCAACATGAATAAAAATCTTTAAAATGCTCAATGCTAAACCATAATGAGTTTATTACAGTGCACACCTGATAAATCGACATATGCGGTATCAGATGATTTATGTTAATATAAGAGAAAGTCAATATAAAAGAAACCTATTTAAAATATGATTTTTTTTTGTTTACAAGAGTGTTTACTGCAAAAGCGTGGGCTTTGATGCTGCAAACCGGACCTTATAAGTCATTTCACTATAAGGGAAAAGTTGAAAGAAGCGATGTCGATAGAAGTGGTGCGCACTGTACTTCACTTCATTGTCCCTTTCATGAACGTCAAGGCCAAGAAGTAAATTAAAAAAGCAAAAGTTGGTTTCAATTAATAATAAAAACAAAGCAATCCCCCCCCCCACCCCAACCCCCTGAAGTAAAAAAGAAATAAACAGTAAAAACAATCATTCGAATGTCAAAACTGTACTCATTGGACAACTTACTACAATGAAATAATAGTAATTAAAAAAATCTATTGAAGTAAATAGATAGAGTACAAAACTTACTAAATATCATGGTATTTAAAAAACTGATTCTCTGGCCATTTCATACTCAAGTCTGGCTGGCTGGCGATTCGACAAATACTGCTTCCTTTCTACCAGGTAGAATAATAATAATAAAAAAAAATAAATAAATAAATAACATGACATAAATGTAATATTACTCCGGTGTGAATCATAATTCAGAATTTACATTACAAGTGCAGATCTATAATTTTTAGATACCACTTCAGATCTATAATTTATGTCTATAAGTAAGTAGTATTTTCAATCCTTTATTTCAGCTCGTATGGCCGAGGCTTATCCTGGTTTCCATAGTTTGAAGCTGACAGTCACAGATTAAATCGATCACTTTCGGAATAGAATGTTAGTCTATTGCAAAATACTGTTCCAACCGAAGTTTTACCGTACCCATTTCCACCTGGGTCAAGTAAAGAAACAGGGGTAAAATTTTGTTTACCTAAATAACATGTGTCACTTCATTTTTCTGAAACCGGGACCTCTTGTTTCATAGTACAATATTTTACCACTTTATCACAGTGCCCCCTATCACTACAAGTATAGACCTGCTATTTATCACTACACAGGCAGATAAAAAAATTACCACTGCCTGTGTATGTCTACAAATCATTGCTACATATATTATCAACAATTTGTTATTTCATATGCAGATCTACAATATGCAAAGGATATCTTTCATTATGTATACTGGTCATGTTATATGAAATTTAATCAATCACTCCATGGGCTATCTCTTTTACATTCACAATGAGACATGATCCACATAAAAAGACGGATTTTCAATGTCCCCAAGTGCATGTTCTTAGGTAGAGACTACTGTAACATCATAATTATGTATAAATATTATTATTATTACCACCATAATTGCTATTAAAATTAAATGGGTAGGTCAACTGACACACAATTCCCATTTTACAAAGGCCTAGATGAAAGCAGCTTTTCACACTACTGACCAGTTCCAATGGGGCTTTGGTGTGTTGCTTGATGGGACTTCCGTTCTTTTGGAAATATTCCAGCACATCCTCTACATGAAAATCTTTGGTTGCTGTTTTGATAAGATAAAAGCATGATGAATAAAATGTCTGACAATTTCTTATCCTTAATCTTAACATTTAACATCACAAGAAAAACCATAGGTCTATCAATTAACATTTGATCAAGACATAGCTAAAAAAATGCTGCAGAATCTGCTTAAGATAAAAACTCTCAGAGACCAGACAAACTGTGGTTGACATACACCGCTGTGCCTATTGAACACCTGAACTAAACTAAACATATATTGTCACTGTGACATTGCTAAGTATATGATAATTAGTAAACTTTCACATTGCATTAAGCCTGAAATAAATCTAGTATGCCTAAGGAAATCATCAAAATGTCCTGAAATAGTGTCAGGGAGAATTTACTTTAACTGAATATTTTTTATCAATGTTAAAAAGAAAATAATCTGGACCAAATGATATGTTTATTTTAACAGAATGCATGATTCAAGTGATTTTAACTGGAATGAACTGTAATTGAAACCCAGAGTAGAAATTCTATCATATTTATGTGAATAAGTACTAAGAAATCACAATTTTATTTTAAAATGAATAAAAGCAGTGCTCAAGAAGAAAAAGATTCTTGGAAATGACTCAGCTAAACAAAAACATGACAATTACTGAATCCTTATCTCATAGGAAGAGTTTAGAAATATAGATTTGCCCAAAATAAACTTTAAAGTAAATCGCCTTTGCTTAACTAGTTAACATGAATTCATTTTAATGTGAGAGTAAAATAAATGCACTTCCAATTTTTTCTGTCTTTTCTTGAAAAATGTTCAATTTTACTGTGCCAAGAAAACGAAACACAACCATAGAAATTTTAGTGCTTTAAATAAAAATATACTCCAGTTGAATAAAGGTAATGGTAAGGTTTTTAACACAAAATTTCTTTCCTGCTGTAAAAGTTTGTGCGGTTTAAAGATGGAAACATATAGTCATAAAATTGGATAAGAATAGGGGGAAACATATATACAGTCATAACATTGGATAAGAATAAACTACAGGCCTACTTCTTTTCTCCCTCTGTTTTCTCACAGATAGTGGTGTTGAAGAGGTCAAGTATTCAGCTTCAAAACCATCCTTTGCTGCATTCAGTTGGTCAGGTGGGAGTTGAAGAGCAAGTCTTTCAGGACAAGCACTGAAGGGTCTTGTGCTTTCTATAACAAAACAGAGAAGGTAAAGTTTTAGAGGCACAGTAAGGCCTTGTGCTTTCTACAACAGAAATAGTGAAAGTATAGTTTTAAAGGCACAGAAAGGCTTTGCACTTTCAACAAGAGACACAGAAAGGCCTCTTGCTTTCAACAACAGAAGCAGTGAAAGACAAGTTTTATAGGTGCAGAAAGGCCTTATATATTTTCTACAAGAGGCACAGACAGGCCAACACATGTTACCACGGGTAAAAGACCTGTTCCAACTAATGTTCCCAACACTGTAAAGAACCTGTCCAAGCATTTGATAATGCCCTCCTCTTGCTGCCAGCCCCTAATCAAATTGACCAATTGACGAACAATGAACCATACAAGTCGGAAGAAAAAAAGTATGAAAATGAAAAAAATAAGGAGAGAAAAACAATAACCTGACACCCATCTCAACTGTTTTTGGCCAGTAACTGTCTCCCTTTCTTTCCTGTGACTGTCCGCACTTTGACATCCTTCAATCATACGGTCCAAAGCGCATTCTTCAAAGTCAGACATCATTTCGAGAAATTCTTCTTTGCACATGTCCATCTGGCCGTCTGAACAAATCAAAAATATGCAAATTACCAGTGTGAGACCTTTGACCTTTTGTTATTTAAATACATGTCAGGATAGAACGGGAGCCATATTATTTTGCTTTTTTGGCAACTTGGCAAAAGGTATATATATACCTCATATATACTCAGAAAGATATACATCAAAACAATAAAATTACAATGAGAGGTAGTAAATTCCAACTCAGTTTCATGCTACTTCTGATTCATCCCACATTTTTTTTCCTAAACAGAATTTTATCTAGAAATCATTGACATGTCACAACTTCTGTCAGATAAGTTTGGCACATAGAATCTTGAGTGTGTCACAAACATCACAAACACACTTTTTTCAATGCAAAAAGAAAAAAAAGGCATGATGACAAGGCTATGCCATAACACTATTAACATGCACAATGACATGACATAGAACATTATTATGTGAACTGTCCTCTGCAAATACAGCAGGTTAGATGTATGTGAAATCTGGATATCATTCATCATTTTTATTTTTAACAGTGATTGGTTTTACCTTGAACAGGTGGGAAGCCATAGCATGTGGCAAAAACCTACCTGCCCATTCCTTTGCAGCCTTTGCTTGCTGCTCTCGTAGCATGTGTATCATCTGAATGAACCTCTCTTCCTTGAATGTAAGGGAACAAAACAGAATTTTAAAATTAATCAAGTTGAAAGAGGACCCTGGTTACATCTTCTTGTTTGTTACTTTCCCATCAGGTATTGGGTTTTTGCCCTTCGGCCTTGTGGCATGTGTAGGTCAGTAGTCTAGTGGTAGACAATTCACGACTGTGAGGTGCTAGGCTCGAATCCCTTGTAAAGCACTTTGAGCACATTGAGTGGATATTCTGCTATGTAAAAGCTCACCTTTTTTGTCTTTCATGCAGATAAATTGGTAGGTCTTTTTTTTTTATTGGTCACTGTTGGTGTCGAGTGTTTTCAATGGCGGGAGCGATACTTTGATAATATTGATGCAATAATAAATGTTTTCCTACCAATGTCCTTGAGAGAGGCAAAAAAAAAAAAAAAAAAAGAATATGACACTGACTGGGCAAGTGAGGGAAAATGATTAGCGGCTTTGTATGCTTTTGTAGATGTGCAAGAAATGGATTGTCCTCTTTGGGAAGATGAGAGAAAATGAATGCAAGTTTTCATTGAATATTATTGGACAATACATTTGTATACTGTCACAGATCCTAGAGTGCAGATTATTCACTTGTACTATTTTACCGACTTTATACCGTATTGATCTCCCTTTATTTTGGTGAGATCAACATTAGTTGTCAACAACAAGCATATCCAGTTTATGAATAGCAAGACACTGAAAATTTAAATGGAGTAATTCCAATCACTCACGGAATAACAAAAATAACAAAAATAACAATAATAACAATAATAATAATAATAATAATAATAATAGTCAAAAAACAATCAAGTGACTGCATCCAGGTGAAGAGGCAGGACTTAAGACAAAAATTCTAGAGTGAAGAAAAAGAACAAAGAAAACGAGACATCTAATGAAAATAATTGAAGAAGGGCCTAGTGCCCACATAGATATAGATCTAAAATAAAAAAAATAAATAAATAAAAAAAGAAAAAAAAGGGGGGGGGGGGGGGGGGGGGCACAAAAACAAAACCTTTCAATTAAGAATGTAAAGTTGTGCCACCATGACCAGTCGTTTAATTAACTCTATATGATGGTAGCAAATGAAAAACAGCTATATATCAATATATGTCATACTTTGACCATGGGCAAGGAAAGAACAAGAGAGCCGGTCTCATTCCAACTGTCCATGTCCTCAACCTTTAAGTCACTTTGCCCAAAGCCAATTCTCTGGTCCAGGGATGTGAAGACTGCTGGAGACAATTCTGTGGGACTGTGCAATACTTTGACGATTAGAGGAGGATTCCTTGTAGCTGTTCGCAAGAAAACGTTTGGAAGGATCAGAAGATACATGAACTGAACGCAAGATGTGATATGCTCCTCTGGCGGTTCTAGAGAGGTGGGGAATGTAAAAAAAAGGAAAGAAAAAGAAATGAAAAAAATGAAGAAAAAAGGGAAATCACAAGACTTTTTCACTTACAAAACAATCTGACTCCAGAAGAAAAGTTCTGTGTTTGAATATATCGACGGCGAAAGTCGCAAACCTGCTATCTCTAAACACCCCTACTTTACAGGAGAGACAAAAAACTGTTTTTAAAACAAAATTCATCTTTAAATGTTTAAATTTTAGTATATTATATTTGATAATGGTGTTTCTTATCATACTATTGAAGATTTGCAAGTTTATGTTTATTACTTACGATGCAACTGGACTTAGCAGTTTTGCGATTCACGTTTCTGAAAGGAGATAGCAGTTTTGCGGCAGTGTTGGGAGATGGCTGGTTTGCGATGACA
>JBCJKF010388584.1:0-20349 GCA_039654545.1 Plocamopherus ceylonicus | reverse complement strand
CTCTCTCTCTCTCTCTCTCTCTCTCTCTCTCTCTCTCTCTCTCTCTCTCTCTCTCTCTCTCTCTCTCATTCCTCTCTCTCTCTCCTCCCCTCCCTCCCTTCCTCTCCAATTCGCTTCCATAATTTTTTGCTATGATTTTAACGTAATGTTTTGTTGTTTGTGTGGTTGAATCACAGGGCCAACGATAAGTGTTTGAATATTGCATTTGTAAATATTCCTGCTGGGGTCTATTCACATCAACATACTACATTTATTCATACATCAGACATATGCTTTTAAAGGTCTTTTTTTTTTTTTATTCATTGTTTTATTTAATTAATATCACAGAATGTTGTACAAAGGTTAAAGGAAAATCTTTCCCTAATGCTCATGCTTATAAGACAAATATAATAATATACAATTCTTAAAATAACATTCTCATAGGTGATTGGAAAAAAAGAAATAAATAGAAAAAAAAACCCTTCTAGTAACATTATTAATCACATTTTTTAGAAGATTATCCTGTGGGATAAGTCTTCTGTGGTTCTGGCATAAAAAAAAATCTTTAACTATGCATTTTTATGCAATAATACAAGTACTTCAAATGCTCTTTTTATGATGAAGATCAATTAAAAATACATCTGACATGATTATTAGAGCTACAGGAATCCTTACAAGTACAGGCAGATATATTTACAAAACCTTTTTATTTTGAATTTTGAATACAAAGCAAGAAATACCCTTTCCATATGTTGATCATGTTTCTTATTCTTACAAGTCCAGTTCTAGTTTAGTTTAACAGGTATATATACAGTGCAGCACGCCTTTGAACACAATTTCTTCAAATTCATCGATTCCTTGAACAAAAAGTTAAGTCCGAAATAATTTCCTTTGTTCACTTTAGTTTTTCAAGCAATATTAGAACCTGCTCAAGGATTCCTCAAACTATTTGCACGCAGCTGAAGCTGTGTGAGAAAGTTTTTCCCAACTTACTGATTAGTTTGAAAAACCCACTAGCCTGGTCAGTGACTTAAAATAGCCCACCCCATGTTGATTGTATACACCTGCATCAGTCATCCGAAAAGCCCAACTAACTGGTGACAAAAAATAGCGCATGTGATACTAATGTTGGCATGGGATAGTACATTACACTATACATATGTAGGCCTTGGGTAGTTGAAGCCCATTGTTATTAGATCTGCTCCGTGCCATGATACATTCAACCGCCTTAGTCGCATTCAATGCATCGTTGCATTGTTTAACATTTAGAATCAATACTGGTAGATCAACAGGCAATTGGCAGTGAAAATAAAGTAAAACTATTCTTATTCTCAAAACTAAGAAAAAGATCCTTGTTGAAGTTGATAGCCCAAGTTCAGACAGCATGTAACATAACTACAATATTACTATACTCTATAGGGCTCCTCATCCAGTGCTTTCACGTATTGCTCTAATCATGGATTACCCAAATTATTTCTTTTGCCTCATCAAGTTCGACAAATGCATGAAACACTTTAGTGTCAAAGAAAGCATCTAAAAATAATACAAAATTCCATCCAATAGACAATGGACATGTATGTTTAAGTCGATCTTTACAGCCTGCATATATGGACATTTCAAATGCACCACTTTATAGAAGATGAAAGGAATATCCAATTAAATATTTGCATTTTGTGTTCATAGTTGTGTAATAGGGTGATACTGTTGGATCAAAGTGCTCCTGCTTCAGATTTGACCACGTCTTTGCTGTCATCTGCTGCCGGGGGATCCATAGTCAGGGAGAAGCCAAGGATTTCATTCACCAAAATCTCAGCATTGATGTCATAGGGAAGGTTTTCTGCTATTAAATTTCCTGCCTCTTCAGCATCAAAGGGTTCCTGCTCACAGCTCCCTCCCTCTCGATTGAAGCCCAGCAAAGTGGAAAGATGTTCCGCTAATTCAATCTCTGTCATATGTTCTCCTGAATGAGGAAAAACAGAAAAAATGATATCTGATGAGGCTCATTGCTTTAACTCTTTGACTACAGTAAGCCAATAAATCAACATTACCACGATTTAACTCTTTGGCTACAATTTACTCATGTAATAAATCAGGATGAGCACAACCTACGATTTAATGTCTTACCATTCTTCTGAAGAATATCAAGAAGATCGCCCCGTTCAATGAAAGCTCCTTTTCCAAGATCTGGAGATTCCGCTAATGTTTTGAAGGCCCAAAGGAGTTTCTCCGGGGCAAGACCGAAGGCGGGTCTATGATTGATATACACTGAAATCATTCAAATAAGATAAGATAAGATAAAAACTTTGTCCCTTATGGGAAATTCATTTCAGGGAATTTTAAAACATGGGAGAAAATGCTTATAAAATTAGATGGAAACATAGAGGTCCTAAAAACAAAAAACAAAAACAAAAAACAAACAAAAACAACCCCCCCCCCAAAAAAAACTTGTACACAGGTATAGAAACATATTTTATATTATAGAATCATTGCTGTTATGTATGTACAAAAACATTTAAAACATTTAAGCTAAAGTAATGTTGAATAAAATATGAAAGATTAAAATAGTTTTAGTTTTAGTGGAGTACTGCTAACATTTCAAATGATCAATACTAATACTAACAATTAAAATCTTGTCAGACAAAAAAATCAATCAACAGTTAAGGCACTCAAAGAGTGCAATCTTAAGGATATTGATATTACATATAACCGACTAAATGAAACAAAGGGGGGTGGGGGGATGCATAAATACCCCTGAACAAGATCAACTGATTAATATTAAAGGATGCGCTGTTGTTTTTTTTTTTGCCTCTGTGGAAATCATGTAATACAAAAAGTGTAATAAGAAAAAGAGAGGAATTTATATGAAAGTTATTATGGAAACAAAATTTTCATGGGCTGAAAGATGAATAGAGATAATGAATTACATATGTACATCAAGCATATGCAAATGGCAAATCTGATGACAATATCAATAAAAAAGAAATGGTGATTATGATGACAGTAGATCAAAGTCTAAAGGGTAAAAGAAAAATCTCAAATATATAAAGCTGCCCCCCTCCTTTTTCATGATTCCAAAATTTGTTTTTTTTATTGTGCTTCAATATGACCTTGGCCTATTGAATAGGAACCACGACAATTACATTCATCTTAAACTTAATTGAACCATATTATTTTGTGAAAATTTCCACGGTAGTGTGAAGTCAAGATAACAAAAATAACAACAACCCCCCCAAAAAACAACAACAACAACAACAACAACAACAAACCAACCTCAAGAAAACAAAACAATGAAAGAAAGGAAGGTTCAGGTGGTGGATGATTGGATCAAATGACATGGATGCTGTGTTGCTCATGAGATGCGCAATACAGAGAGAAATCCTAGACTCACATTTGATGAATTGTCCCAAGTCGATGTCTTCCTGGTACTGGCCGGAGTTGACAAAATCGTCATACTTGATCTCATTGAGCATGTCCTCAATCTGTAGAAGGGCAAGCCAGATAGGGTAAAATACGATTCAATTTTAGTTGTCATTATTGACAATATCAAGTTCTACTTGTCATCAAGGTATTTTTTCGTTGAATGGCCATGGTAGAAAAAAAATGTTTAAGTCCTGTACTGGGTGGGAGAAGACACCCAAAATATGCTAAAGCCCAAATTGTGTAAATGACAGAGTCTGAGTAAAAGAAAAAGCTCGCTCTAACTGCTTGGATGAATACCATTGTAAATTTTCACTTGGTCTATAAGGACTTCTGACCTAGGTCAAGAGTCTACATATCATAAAGTAAGGGCAGTACAAATAACTCTAGTCTAAGGCCTCTATCAAAAGAATGAAGCAGGTTTAATCGGGGTAATAGGATCAAGATTTCTAGGTAACCTATATAAAAATAAACACCATAAGCTAATTATCATCTGCTTCATAAAACCACAAATTCATTTAAATGAATATAAACAAGTAAATTTCAATCTTAATCTTTTTTCTAACATGTTCTTATTAAAGCATTCTTATTTTATGTGGCATAATCTTAGTACTTTCTTGCTCCAAATTTGATAAAAAAAAAAAAGAAAAAAAAAAGATTGCAAATGCAATGCTGGATATCCTAAATTTTGGCTATGGCATAAGGAAAGTAGGCCTAATGGTTATAAAAAGAATGGAGTTTCATGCTAAGCATTTTCACCATTGTTTAAGTTAAGGCAGTGATTCTCCCCACAACTCCAGTATTACACTTCTGTACATGACTTAAATCTAAACATCTATTGAATGTGGTGAATCATAGAAATGGACAGAGCTGCATTGGAAAATTAGAAATATCATTATTATTGCAGCCTTCTAATCGATCTAGTCTACTACATGCCCTGCTTTCAATACTTTCACTCTTTTATTCATACATTGGTACAAAAAAACCCATCAAAAAACAAAAACAAAACACTTTTCTTTTATGCCATTTCCAATTTCCTTTGATTTTCAAGGCCCAACTAGGATGTTCACTGAAGTGACAGTCACTTTGTTTGACTAACCTCTTGCTCAGAAGGATAAAAACCCATGGCCCTCATAATGAAAGGAACTTCTGAGATTGGAATACGATTCCCAATGCTACGGGTTTCCATAGAGTTAATTCCTTGACTGTGAAAAAAAAAAGTAAATATGGCATACACTTCAAAATTGATGAATGTCACAACCTTCAGGTACTTTTACATGTATATGATTGAAAACTTAGAAACAGACATTACAGGGAGATTTGACATTTTAAAGTTTGGGTTACAAATTAATTCTGTGGCAGCTGTTAATACAAGGGTCTGATTTTAAAAATCTAATATGGCTCTTTTTAAACCAATAAATTCTTATACATGTATGTTGAAAAATGTATGTTAACTTACATTGACATTGTATCTTGATTTCGAAACATAAACCATAATCATTAATAGATCAGTTGATGATATTGAAATATATATCTACTAAGATAATAGTTATAGGGGCTGTTCCTTCATTTTGAAAATAAATCGTACATTGTGTTAATCTGGGAGTTGAATATTAACTCAAACTGCTGAAAAAGAAGGTAGACAACTTACTGCCTAAGCTGTGCATAATAAAACAGGTCTTCCAGCTCAGCAAACATTTCTCCATCTCTTCCTCCTTCCAAGAGTCCATAAAAAGGAATGAGATCCCCACCACCGAGTTTGGCTTGTGCTTCAAGCGCTCTGGAATGTAAGATGGTGGTCATGACAACGATTTTTTTTTTTCAGGTGATGACAAACCTTTATCTTAGTCACATGTTCTCTCTGCATTCTATGGTCTTTGTGTTCATATAATGTAAAGCCAATGAGCATTTGAAGACTATTCAACACATGAATGTATGTTTGGAATAAATTACTAATAATTTTTGATTTGCAATGTGGACCGTTCACATGAAGAGCAAACGGAGTAATGGGAGGATAAGACAAGCAGGATTGTAATTGAGAAATTAAATTGACGTTCAGGGTGGCCAACAAACAATTGTGATATGTTAAGTTATATGAAACAGTTGACATAATATTGCTCTTTATTTTTATTTTAATACTTGCTTTCCTTTCTGCATGTGATCTACAAGCAGTTTTCATTAATGGCTAAACTTGTTATAATTTACGGAAACAACAGATTGCAATAAAATCTCTTTTCAATTTAAACTGGAACTGATATTTGCAAAGTAACCATTGCATAAGATATTCAAAATTTTTGTCAAAACAAGCGATCAAATAAATGACAACCGTCCTAATAAACAAATTTATTTATTTTCAAATGGAAAATTAAATCTTTCTTTATATTTGAGTGATCACTTTTCTTACGATAACAAAGATTGAAGACACACTTACGGCACGTTTATTTCCCACATGTGTACGGCATAGTCAGGACCCCCAGCAGTAAAGAGATATTTTCCATCAAAGCTGGATGCAAGGTTGGAGACCTGAAGAGGCAAGGACATTTTAGTGATGGAGTATAGTAGCCATTGTTTTTAAGAGAATCCCTGAAACAAATCCTCAAATCCTCAACCAGTAAAGATAAAAATGACAATGAAAGCAAAATGAGTCTAAAATAATTACAATGATGATGATGATGATGATGATGATGACCTTCACTCGCAAGAATTGCTTCGACACGTCTATTTATTGGATTTACCCACAAAGACAGCTAGATCTAGACACAGCCTGAAGTTGTTGTTGCTAGTATATGCTTTTCGACACAAATCTATATGTAGACAAATATATTTTGAAATGCGAATATGATTTTCCTTAAAAAGTAACTTTTTTTTAGATCACTTCAAACCGAGAGACGAGCACTCAAAAAATTGTATGTTTTAAACGACAGTTTGATTTTTATCTATTATCAATTATATTCAAATGTATGATTTCTATTATACATAAATCAATAGAAAGGTTAATGATGTATCTGCGTGTGCGCCTGTGTCTTCTAAGTATGGGTGCTTGCGAGTGTGTAATTATTTACAGCCGTCATAATCTCTTTGTATTGCTAAGTTCACTTTATTGTCTCTTGTACGGCACTTAGAGCTTTTATTATGTAAGATTATGCGCCTTAAAAATGTATATTATTATTATTATTATTATTATTACAGTAGTTACCGCCTATTAGTCCGGTCCATGGGAAGTAGCAAAAACGGACTATTAGCCGGAACGGACTATTATTCAGTGGTCGCTGATCAGCTGACCACGCAACAAACGTCAGGGGTCAATTTAGTTATCTATCTACCCTTGTCATCGGACGTGCGTCCACCAGGACGCGCTCTGTTTATTGCAATGTGATTTTTTTTCCTTGGGTTGGGGCGGGGGTTAATCTGAAATGCCAGGGGTAAAATGTCAACGGATACGTATGATACCTAATCAGCGCCGACACGAAAGAGATAAGAACGGACTACCTCCACAATGGAGCACATATCACGTCGTTGCATAAAGCCTGGTCTGGACAACCAGATGCTTTGCACTCGTTCAAATAAATAAATAAATAAATATTGCACTTATATAGCGCTTTCCGCTGAAGCCTCAAAGTGCTTTACAATACATTTATTCCCCCAGCAGGCATACCCCCCGGGGAGCATACAGTAAAGTGCAGCCTGTTAGGCGCAACATTTACCAGCCTTTTGCCAGTTACCCCTTTGACACTTGGGTAGGGTGAAGCAATTGGAGTAAATTTTCTTGCTTAAGGAAAAAACACAGTTGCCGCTGGCAGGATTCGAACCCGAGACCCCTTGGTCTCGAACCTGACGCTCTATCCATTGAGCCACTGTGCCTTCAAATGGGTGTTCACGAGGAAAAGAAGGCGACACGTGATTGGCTAAGACTGTAGCAATCAGACCTTAGGTGATGGACAGTTTGTTTGTGATGATGTCTTATTACATGGCTACATATCACCAAACCTATGTCAGACAGTGTATGTTGTTTAATTGTGGGTAGAGGACAAAAGGCAGGGCCGTCTTCATAGACCGCATTGCAATAGGCCATTCACTCTTTGACTTTGGGCCCATTCCGCCTCATAAAATGAGGACAATATTGTTGGTAGACCTGGTGTGTCTGGATAAAAGCGGACTATTAGCCGGAACTCGGGATTTCCGAATGGCCTATTAGAGGGGTTATTTATATAGCAAAAAATAACGTTTCATCCAGAAAGCGGACTATTAGGCAGAACGGACTATTAGCCGGACTAATAGGCGGTAACTACTGTATTATTATTATTATTATCATTATTATTAAATTTGCAGTATAAGCTGCTCCAGACTACAGACACAGGTCCAACGAGTGAGGTTAAAAAGTCATGGCTTATAGTTTGGTTTTTACGGTAAATAACTTGACAACTTACACCGCTGGGATGAGCAATGAGGGCCATTGCTAGGTGGGGATTTCCACTGGCTGGTAGAAAGTGAAGGCCAACCTTGTCATTAGTGATATAGGCCAGCAGACGGTTGGAAGTTTCATCTTCGGTTGTTGGCACAACTGTCATTCTGATATAAAAGGCAAAAATCGTACAAAAATTTTAAAATGATGGTTTAAATGAATGAAGCATTCTGATCTATTTTGATAACATCTTTCTTACGTTCAGGTGGTAAAGAATAATTAAATTACTCATTGATTCAATTTCATAATTCAAGATGATCAGTGTAGTTGTATTTATTAGTGGTCATTGAGAGCCTCTATAAAAATCATCTGCTGTACTCCTAATCAACAATATTGAAGGAACTCTTTTTTTTTTTAGAGCCACTGCGGGCATCAGACAAGGCTGTCTCTTATCTCCTACCCTCATCAACATATTTCTCTGGAGGGCTTAACTGTGCCAATATCAACTGGAGACAACCAGTTTGTAATCTATGATTTACAGATGGCATATCACCAAAAAAGAAATCCAAAATCTGATGTCTAGACTTCAGAATCAGAATAAGAATCAGAAGAATTAAGATGCAATAGGCTATCTTAAGTCTGTGAATGCAAATGTCCTAAATATAATAACAATACATTTTACAGATTGCACTGATGTTTGAAGATGTTTCGTTTTATAAACTCTGTAGATTTGCTATTTATTGCTAAGCTGTTTAGACTTTTCATTGTTTTATCATTCTCTTTTTAAAGACCCAAAACTAGAAGTTGCCAAATTCAACCTCTCCAGATCCATCATTACTAAGGATGGCAGTTCTGTAATTGAGATGAAAACCACACTTGCTCTTGTCACACCTGTTATGTCATATCTCGAGACCATATGGACAAAATAGGTCAATTAACTTTGGGTTAAAGCTGGAATTGTAGAAAGCATTGGTTCTTTCGACTGTCCTATATGGAAGTGAGATGTGGACATAAAGTCAGGGATAGAGCATAGAATACAGGCCTTTGAGTAGTTCAATTGCCTTACAAAGTAACTGTAAATCTCATATATTATATAATATAATAATATTATAGAGCATAAAACAAATGAATATGCCGAGAGACAAGTGATCTCCCTAATTGGAAAATATGAAAATCCTGTCAAAGTAAAAAGAAAAAAATAATGCGGCTTGATTATATATCCCTGACAAAGACCATGCTCCAAGGCACAGAAAAGGGAGAAGGAAGAGAGAGAGGCACAGGAAATCAGGTCCGACAACATAGCTGACTTTTAAGGATATATTACACCTACTCTCCTTCAATGTCAGCTTCCATCATGGCACCCCTATGATCATACATCACGGAGTGCTGTATCATTGAATTGGTCATAAACATTAAGAAGCTCATTAAAGATAGCTGATGCAACATATTATCTACCATTTTGATTTTAATAACTCAATCGATGATTGAAAATGAAACGGCTCATTCAAAAATCTTGCATGTTATTCAGGACAAACAAACATTTAAATAAGTATTATTTATTTGGCAGGAGGATGTAACACTCACTTGGTAATAGGGGAACCATATGTTGGTCCTAACACTGTCTTTCTGCACATTTTTGTAGTACTGTTGTAACATTTGAGCTTATACTGAAAACAATTGTGAGAATAAGATTTCAAAATAAACAAAAAGAAAGTAAAATTAGTAGGAGCTAAAATAATATTAATTCGATATTCAAGGACTTTACTTCACAAAACTTTCTTTTCTTAAAACATTATGATTTTCAATTACCTTTCCATATTTTGCCTTCTCATTCCAATCAAATTAAAATTATTACAAAACTGCAATAAAATTGACATTTGGTACAAAACATTTCTTATAGTTTAACTTTTAATGAAAATTTTGGATGTCTAGCTGCTCTGACTTGAAAACAGTTTGGCCAAAATATTCCTTTGTCTATGGGATTAAGGGCATGGATCATTGAAGTAAAAATGCAGGGAAACTTAGAAATTTATGAGCAATTTAGAAAAAAGAAAAAAGAATGAGTGCTTCATTGCAGCAAAAATTAATTTGCCTTTATGACTGAACATTTTGTGTCTCTTATTTTGATATATTTCTCACTTCATCATTGGCTGTGAAGAGGAAGTTTTCCTTTGTAATTGGTGGATACATGCACATGCACTGCGGCAGTGCAAATTGTTCAATTCTGTCTTCAGACTTAGGGATGACATGATTCTTGCCAGCATTATTCAGTTCATATTCAATCTGAAAATTTAAAAATATTTATTTCAAAGTTAAGGATGGAAATGACAAAAGCTTAACCCCCCCCCTCCCCCCTTCCTAGCAAAAAACCCCAAAACAAAACAAATAAAAAAAACCCCAAATTAATCATGGCATCACTTCAATTTTAATTGATTTTGTTTGTTCCTTTATGTCTGCCTTTATAAAGGTTTCAATCTTATATTTTACACATTTTTCCTTATCTCACTTTATCTCTGTCAATATATTCGCTTGCATGTATGCACTCTTTATCAAAGGGATATAAAACCAGAAATGCCAAAGCACAGTTTTAGATTGTTGTGACATCCTTTAATTTATGAAGTTTTCCTCACCAACATTCTATCCTCTCCAAGAGACAAGAGTTTCGGTTCATTTGTATCAAGATATGTGTCAAACAATAAATCTCTGATAGGCTTGTAATGTGATCTGTATCTGCCGTGCCAAATGTATGGATTCCTCCCGGCTTTTCTCTGACGCTTGTATACTGTGACAGTGTTGCCTGCATCCTTTAAAATGGAATTTGGACACACAAAAAAATAAAAATTAATAATATTTTACCAAGACACATCTCAATTCTATGTTACAAAAGAAAAGAAACGAAGAGAATATAGTGCACAACAACATTTATGTCAGTCATCAATCTGGTTTACTACTCTGACATTTTTTTTTTTAGATCACAGAAATTTCTATGACTCGTTGGAATACAAACTGAAAATTATAAAAATTACTACGAAAAAAACCCAGACAAACCCCAAATAGTTTTAGAGTTTACAATGGCAGGACCTCAAGGTTGTTAATCACATCTAGAAGGCAAGTTATTTCTTTTGAATGTGAAAACTTACAGCAGTGGCAAAGAACATGGAGTTTGGGGAGAAGGCAATGTGTGTAATAGAATCTCTGGCGTATCTGTAAGGATCATTAAGTTGGTCAAGCAGCGCCACTGAGTCCACAATGAACACAGTTCCATTTGTGCAACCCACCACTAGCAGGAAAAGGAAAAAAATTCACTTTTGGTTAATACGGTGCACCTTGCTTCATAAACTCCCCTAAATATGAATTTACAATATACTGAAGTCAAGCAAAATCAAAACAAAAACAAAATTTCAATTGTAAAATATTAGCAATATTTGTTTCATTGCACAGAAGTGAAAAATGGAAAATCCATCAAAAAGGCAATCATGACATTGACCCATTTAATAACAAATGCCTTTGAAGAATCCTTAAAATTAAGTGGCAAGATAAAGTGATCAAGCATGAATCTCAATCAGGAGGCATTTTGAAATTTCTCAATAAAAAAATTACATAATGCCGTAGTCAATTCAATAGTAACATCTCATGTTATTCAGGCACATCGGCTTTAACCTAAAGAGAAACTGGTAAACTGGATGTCTTCAACAGAAAGCGGCTAAGTGTTTTGAGTATCTGATGGTGTGTTAACGAAGAACCCCTGCTCAACTTCATCTCTGAAAGAAGATGGTGACTTTTTGGGCATATAACACAGAGAAGCATTTAAACACCAGTTAAAAAAACAATGGATTAGTAGTCCTTTCAAGCTTTTTGGTTCATAGGGCGGGCCGGAGCTAATCCGGTTTCTGTAGCATGAAGCCGACAGTGACAGATTAGATCTATCACTTTCTGATTAGGATGCTATTCTATTGAAGAATACTTTTCCAGCCGAAGCTGTACCCATTTTCACCTGGGTTGAATGAGGCAACAGGGGAACACTTTCTTGCTTAAGGAAAAAATACATGTGTCACTCTGTGGCTTTGAACCTGTGACCTCTCAGTCCGTGGTCCAACGTTCTACCGCTGTACTTCTTTAACTGCCGAACATCTTTGAGGCTGACAAATTACACTCTCTTGGTAGTACCCAACAAAGATCGAGTTTGTCTAAACTCTCAGTCTTGTACTAAATTCCAAGAAAGTCTTTGAAAATCTAAGAATGCAAGAAATGGATTAAAAGTATTGGTTATCACTTAAGAGGGCAATAACAAAGACAGTCTGATGACCAGACAGCAGAAGGCCCTTGAGTCAACTATGTCAGAGCAAATATAATAAATAAACAGTTCAGAGGGGCCTTGAGTCAAGTAATTCAAGTCAAATAAAATGGGTAAAAAGTGTTTAAGGCTCTTAGGTGAAGTAAGTCAGATCAAATATAATGAATAAACAGTTCAAAGGAGCCTTGAGTCAAGTAAGTCAAGTCAAATAAATAGATAAATAGCGTGTAAGCCCTTGAGCCTAGTAAGTAAAAGCAAATAAAATAAATAAACAGCGTGGTAGGTCCTTTAGTCTAGAAAGTCAAGTCAAATAAAATAAACAGTCTGCATACCAATATAAAGGCCTTTCGAGTCAAACGTGATTGTTTGGATGTGAACCTTGTCAAACATCCTGGAAGCCACTGTTTCTCTGTTAAAGAAAAAGAAAGGAAATAAAGGGAAAAAAAAAGATTCTCTTAATTTCCTTTTATTAGGATGTACATATCTCAATAACTACGGTTATTAAGGTTTATTAAAAAAAAAAAAAAAAATCTTCAGTCAAAATCCGTCCTTCTTCAACCCAAGTTTTATTAACCCTGTTCATCTAAAATGCTGTACATTAATTTTCACCTACTTCAGTTGGTAATTCCAGAGTTTCAACAGGCCAGAGTAGCTTCCAATAGCAATTACAGGTCTGAAAGAAATACAAAAATTGATTGAATGCTTAAGTTTTTCACCTCTTGACTTTTGACTGGAATCAATTACTACTGTCAGTGACAAACAAATACTGGAAATATCAGGAATGAAATTTGATATTGAAGAAGTGACATACACAAAACTGAAGTTCATTGGTCATATTCTAAGATGAGATGGAAGAAATAATTTTAATACAGCTCTAACCTAGACAGCTGAAGGAAAAAGAAAGAAAGGACGGCCAAAAACAACATGATGAAGAACATTGGAAAAAAAAAGAACTAGGGCAGGATGGAGGACATGGGGGGGGGGGGGGGGGGGGAAGCTAGTAAAAGCAGGAAAAAATGGAAATGAAAAGGTGAAAACTATCAGAGGCATGCGAATCATGGACAGAAAATTAAAATTGCAGATTTTGAACATTCAGAAAGATAACAAATTCTTTGGTAGGATGATGCACTTTGTTAGTTCCACATTTTTGAAAATAAAGACTTATTGTTAAAAATAAATAAATAAATGAACAAATAAATAAATAAATAAATAAATAAATGAATGAATAAATAAATAAATAAATAAATTAGTAAATGAATCATAAAAAAGCCCAAACCAAACAAACAAACCCAAAATCAGAGGGAAATGTATTCAATTCTTTTTAAAAGAGAGAAGAATAAAAACTGTTTTAAAATGCAAAACAAAGGCAAACAGAAGAGTCATTCTTACAATTTTGGGTGGGCAACCAATGCGTGCACAGCAGCATCATGCTCCCTGTGGATCACCTGATGAAAGAGAATTGAATAATTTCATTTTCTCATATTTGATATGTTGTTTTACATTTTTTGAATTGATTTTTAGCAATATCTGATGGACAACAATCTTACAGAACTAATAGTAAGGGCTAAAAAAAAAAAAAGCATCATACAAAGAAATGAAGGAACAAAATCCAAATAAGATGGAAACATGCCCAAAACAAACAAATGATAAAACTCACTTGCCCAATTAAGGAGTTGAATTAAAATCAATGCACTAATTTTTTTTTGATTTTTTTTTTTATGGACATGAAATTTGTCACTTACCAAATCTATTGAACCTGATAAAGAAAAACAATTTATTTTTGTTGAAGAAAATTACCTTGAATTTGGTGCCATCTGTGGTAACATTTCCATAGACAGCTATCGCAGTGCCAACCACAAAGTTTCTCACAATGAAAGGCTTAGCTTGTTTTGTAGCATCAGATGGGTATCTACTGTTCTCTTTGGCTCTTAAAATACACAAAGATAACAAGATTATGCAAACGAATAGTTCTTCTTGCATAGACCTGAAAGAAACATACACAAACATTTTATTACAAGGAGGGATAGCCTCATCAATATATGCTATTGCCTTTTGAGCTCTTTAAACTGTAACTCAGAGAATGGACAATCCTAAAAATATAAACGATGAATACTACTATGCATGTGGAAAATCATTTCACCATTTTATTTTTGATCACAATAAATGCACAATCAATTTACTTTTGCACTACTTACATTGGTTCAAAATCTGGCATGTGGGCAAATGATATAGCAGAGCAGGGACCTGTGTTGAAGTCTTGGTACCTAATTTAATGAAAATGATAAACTTTTGACTGCTCTACATAACTCTCCATGGCTTTCCATCATAAGTATTCTGAAAGTCATTCTTAATAAAAGAGACTAAAGCTGTATGCTTGAAAGAAATGTCCAAGAACACAAATATGCTGCAAATCTTCACATGAATTTGCTTGTCAACGATCTATCTTTGATTAATTTTACTTGTATAAGCAATGCCAGGAGAGTTTAGAACATCATTTACGTGTCGGAAAATATTTTAGAGAAATAATGGGAATGCTTTTAAAGTTCTTAATAGTGTTAAGACCACAAGAAACTGAAAGATGGTCATTAGCTTAAATAACTGGGTCTTCCAATCAGGATTTCATTAAGAGTAAAGAATGAATGTTCAAAACAATCACTTTCCAAGTATTGCAAGAAGAATGTTTAATTGATCTCTATACATTTATCTTTCAAATTCATCTTCACATTTTCTTACTTTGCTTTTTTTCATTTCTTTTCATTTAATAATTCTTATTCTAATGATAGTGAGCATTTTTTTCTTTTTCTTAAATAAATATGATGAAAAAGAAATACCAATATATCAGACGAAGACCTTGATCAAAGAATTTGATATGCCCAGCAGTGTCGCCCAATACAATATATCTGTTGGAAATAAATTTTGTTTAAGTCTTGAGGGATATAAAATCATTCATGAAGATTTTTCATTTTTTCTTTTTTAATCTATGTAACAAGATTGCTAATAAAGTTAAAAACTCTAGCTTTAATATATGCTTATTTTTTGGGATACTTTTAAGCACTTTAAAGTTTCTTAAAAAAAAAACTGTTGGGAAATTTCGTGAGCATCATACGCTGAGGTACTTCTCACACTCAAAGTAAGTCATCTGTTTGGAACTCTGCCAATGCAGGTGAGAAAATAAAGTGACATTGAAACTTTTAAGAAACATTTGAAGATTTTGTTATTTAAAAAGTATATATGATTTTCATCTTTTCCTTGTTTTGCAGTGTTTTCTTTTTGCCTTGACATGCACATTACATAATTTACTAACAATTTTAATTCAACGAAATACTATGTATTAAGTTAGTATACAAGTGTCGTTTGAGGCTTTGGTAAAATCCTGCTTTATAAATAAATGTATTATGATTATTATCATTATTACTACTATTATTATATTCTAAGTGTGGTAAGAAACAGGGATGTCTTGATGTCACTAATACCATAAGTTATAACTTTATTATTAACTCACAGAAGTTGAACGTATGATTTCTAATATACACATATAGTAACATTTATACTCATGTGTTTATTAAAAAGAAGAAAAGAAAAATCCCCTAGAAATCTAACTCACTCATCAGTTGTAGTTAGAACGTTGATACCCTTGTCATGAACTTTGATGATTTTCAGAGGTTTCTTGTTGGCAGATTGGTTCACGTCCATGACTTTATAGAAGATGACAAGAGTAATATGGTTATAATATTTTATTTTTTTTATCAGAAAGGATAATCAAAATGATATTCAAAGGTCAACCATAACAAATTTTAAGCTCTGAGGTGCAAGTAACAGAACATTGTAAAACCCATTCAAATTTTCCATTTAAACATTGATGGTTGTACTTTCAGCTGTGTCCTTTATGTGATTTTTTTAATGAGTTGCATTATCCCTGAATATGGAACCTGAATATTTTGCATGAACTGGCTTTTGAGGTTTGACTAACAAGCAACTTATTTTCTCCCAGCTACAAACAAAACCTCCCTTTCTTCCAGCATCTTTAAAATTCATCTTTTTTTCTTCTTCCTCTTTTTTTTTTTTACAAACAGAACATTAATTAATAAAAGATTAACTTCTCAACAACAAAGGCAAAAATGAAAACAAAACAAGAATTCAATGAATAAGTTCCTTTCAGTCAAGGCAGATGTAAGTGTGAAAAGAACAGTAGAATATGAAATATTACTTGGCAGTCCCGTCCAAACATCAACCTCAGGGGCAATATAAACTGCGGGACATTAAAATATTCATTTCAAAATAAGACCTGAATTTATTGATTAATCCTTGAAAAAAATATTTGATTGATAAATGGTTACATGAAGGAGGAAGGGAGGGGTGGTGAAAGGGTAAAGGAGAAACTGAACTAGAGACAAAGAGTGTCCAGTCAAGGTTGTATGTCTTAGGTTTATTGCATGTCACGGGATTCGAGTGAAGAATTCAAATCAAGATGTTTCAATTTTAATGCTCTTTCTATAAATTCCTTTTCGAACTTAATTTATTCATGAACATTTTAAGTAAATGGAAATAGGGGACATAGGGGTTTATTGATTTCCCATCAAACTTAAGTCAGTCATATTGTGTGCATGAAATGGAAAGGCACCTTTGGACAAGGGTTTGTTGTTGTCCCACACAACGAGGTTGCCGATGGATGTGGCAGTCAAAGCTCGGGCAATGCCAATTTGGAAAATGGACTGGCTGTACCTTCCTACTGGTTTGTTGAAATCATTGTCAGTGAGGGGTGGGGCATAGTAGTGCATTGCATTGTCAGCCTGGGAAACACACAAACAAAAATAATCACAAGTTTATTTTTGGAAATATTATTTATTAGGTCACATATATGCACATTTTTTATCACGCTAGTTTTATGTCATAAAACCAGAGGAAAAGAGACCCAAAACAATAAAATCTTCATCTTAGGTGGGTCCAAAATCCACAAATGTTGTAGAAATACATATAAAATAGAACCATAATTGATCATTGGAAATCTAAAAAACTTCACACTGTGTTTAAAGGAAATCATCTTGAAAATAGCTGACAAACTTGTTAAGATCATTTATAAAAATAAAATAAAATTTTATCAGGAACAACTGCATGTCCTTCACACACAATTTGTACCATTAATTCAATAAAAGTTCACTTAAACTGTCACATAGTCAAATCATAGAAAGAAAATATTTCCCAAGATGATAGTATCTTGTTCTTTGTTGCTTTGAAGGCAAATTCTATCTCACAATATCTTATTTTTGAACTTACTTCCTCCTGTAGAAACATTTAAGAGTAAAATTCAGAAATTGTATTCATTTCTGGCCTTCGGGATTGCAAGTCAATTTTAACCATGGAAAAAATTAAACTGCTAATTAGCCAATCAATGCAGATAAAACATAACTGAAAAATAGCTAAGAAGGTGATGAAAAGATTTAAGGAGTCTCTGCATTCACTAGTATAAGATGAGTTGAATATTTGCCTTACCCAATGGAAGAAAAGGACTTGTGTTGCGCTGTTTGTAACAACATGATGAATGTCTGTAGGATCAAAGTATATGAAATTCTGCACACCATATTCTGGCTTCAAATCCGCAGAACAGATAGGGATGTCTCCATCTACAGTCCAATCCCAAATGGCTAAAGTCTAGGGACAAACAAAAATACAAGGTTGTAAAAAGATTACTTATGATTGAGATTAATCTATATCTATTTAACATTCCATGAAATTATGAATTTAAAATTCTGCAACAAAGAATTTTACTGTTGAATCAACAGGTATATTTAATTTAGCTGTATTTTTCAACTTGAATGCTACATGCACCACATCAAATTTATATCCAAACAACAAACAAAGTAACAAGGTCAATAAAGGGAAATTTAATTCAGTGTAATATACCTGCACTGGCAAGGCACTTAGAGTAGCCAGGTAGCGGGAATCAGGTGTTAGAGCAACAGCTACAACGCCCCCTGCAGTGTTAGGGTCAAACATGGTCTGGATGGGTATCCTGGATAATGCATTTGCATAAAGTATGTCATCAAATTCACAGGAACCAACTCATTGCATTATGTGCATTGCACATTGCACAGGGATAAAACACATCATACATGAGATGGGTTGAAAAAAGACAGACACGGAGAAGATATACATATATATTCTATTAACATGAAACTTTATTATTGTTTCTAATACGAAGTATTTAGCATTATTAAGACAGCACTAGGCTATTTATTTATAAATATTTTAAACAAAATCTTATTATTAAATGCATCCTTTGGTCTAATTCTTGAATGGTTATGTATCCGTTGGTCTCATTCTTGAGTGGTTACCAAGATATCTATTTTTCTTCTTTTTTTCAATCCAGCAAAATTATTTTTTGGAAAGCTGAGATTTGTTGCCTTTAAGTCTTGTACAACTTACAATATATTTCATGGATTATAAGATTACATAAAAAACCCCAGTTCTTTCATTTCAACTGTACAAGAAAATAAATGAATAACAAAAAATTGTATCTAAGAATGAATCTAGAAATGCTGTAAAATTTATAAATGCATATTGAATATAAAAAAAAGAAAAGAAAAAAAGAACAAAGAAAACATTTTAATTAATATTTGGACCTAGGATTATGAAATTGTTCTCAAACACATTTTAGACACTCTGTATCAAGTTTCATCCCATGACCATTAAACTCACCCTGTGTATGTATCCCAAATGTTGACCATTGCATCTGGCCCTACGTCTCCTGTCACCAACCATCGCTTGTCATGCGACACAGCAGAGCATGTGATTGGGTTCAACTGGTAAAAAATGTTGATGTCTCTTATTAAATCTTTGACTTCTTTAAGCTGACAAATAGGCATGAGGATGATTTAACTCCTAGACTTAAGTTTGCCCATGAATCTGGATGAGCAGGACCATATATTGGCACGAACACAAACTCTTTGACTTGCCCATACATCACGATGAGCACTTCTTTTTATTCTTTGAATACCATAATCTGATAAACAAGGATGAGAACAATTTAACCCTTCAACTACAATTTGTTCACATAATGAGAAAAGCACTACCAACCTCATTCTCATATGAGGGCAAACTGTTGTCAAAGGGTTAAAATCATACTCATAATGATATATTGGCTCATGGTAGTCAAAGAGTTAATTCTGACCACGATCAATTTTCCCTGATAAACATTGCTCTACCCTCTGATGGTCAAAGTGTGACCATTACAAAGCAAAGGGGATCTCTATTCAATGATGAGTAAAAATATGTTGTAATTTATTTTTTTTTATGAAAGAAAGATAATAACAAAAATAGTAGTTGTACTTCTAAAAAAAAAAAGAATTAATTAAACAGAGTAAAAAGAGAGTACAAAAGAAAATTTTAATCATTTGTGTTATGCCTTTTATTAAGCTGAGCATTATATAATTCAGCCATATATTACTAGTAAAGCATAAAACAATAGTTTGAACCTACATGGGCCTGAAGTGTATGCTGTTTGTTGCTTTTGAAATCGTACATAATGCCAACATGGGCACATGGGTACATTATAGCTTCCCGAACTCCATCACTGAGATTGAGGACAGGGACATTCCTGTTTAATCCAAAGGACCAGACAATATTCTGTGGAAAAAAACATCAAAATATTCATATCCTTCTTCCATTCCTCTCTTTCTATCTTATTTCATTCTTTCCCAAAATTCTCTGTCTATTTTCATCATAGACTCTTTTTTCCTCATCCTTATGCATTCATTTCCTTTGAGTGAAATAAATAAATCTTATCTTAATCCATTTCATCACCATTTTTTCTGTGCTAGCAGAAGTTGAGACATTTCAAGAAAGAAACCACAAACCAAAAGAATTGAATTCTTTTTATCTCTTAAATCATTTACCAGGGCAGAAGTTGACATCTGTCCTTGAATAGTTGTGTGAGAACGTTCTGGAGAGGGAAGATGAGGAGCAGGTGGGATCACATCTTCTTCAGCAGTCTGTTCAGATCAAAGACAAACAGATAAGAGGCATAAGAGAAGGGTATCTTACATACATTTCAAACAAAACATATAGTAGCCCAATTAGATTCCTTTGAAAATAAACATGACATAGAACAGGTTGTGTTGGACATATACTGGATAAACAAAAAGTAAACATATAGCAATGAATAGCTATTACAGTAGTAAACATTTGTGGGTTTGGGGGGGGGGGGGGGGGGGGGGGGGGGGGGGGGGGGGGGGGGGGGGGGGGGGGGGGGGGGGGGGGG
>JBCJKF010387475.1:0-14035 GCA_039654545.1 Plocamopherus ceylonicus | reverse complement strand
ATTAAATGGAAATACTGACAGATAAGAGCCAAGGCGTGGGTATTGATGCACGAACTTTTTATTTTATTAACAAATGTGTATTAAAAATGTACGTTTCCGACCATTTTTAGTTCATCTTTAATATGGATATAAATATATAAAAATTACATGCCTTATCTATTAGTATTTCTACTTAATTGTCATTACGCTGTCTCTCGAAAAATAAATAGAAGTACCTTTTGAGCGTAAATTATTATTTTGATATATTTAATGCTGATATTATGCTTGTCATAGCTGGCAAATTGTAAAGATATAAAGATATAAAAATGTAATGAATATAATATAGATAAATTATTTTTTGGAAAACTAAACTAAAATATGGCAGTACGAAGGATGTATCTAACGGGCTTAATTTTAGCTTAATTTTAGCAAGCTATATATGTCCGCCGAACAGAGAGAGCAATTTATATTTAAAAAAATTTTTTAAATGTTCACATGTAAGCGATTTGTTTTAAAAGTGACGTATGTTAAATTATTGAATATATGAAATATAGTGAATTTAAATAAAGTACAAAAAATTTGCACTGAAAAAATTTAAAAGAGGCAAAATTTTAAGTAATTTTAACTAATTTAAATAATTAAAATCTAATCAAATTGGATGATCTACATAACTTTAAAATTAAAAAAAAAAAGAAAGTCAAATTTTGCGAACACGCCAGCTTGCGCTCCATGATACAATTGTGTCGTTCCAATTGTGCCACGAATATCTTGTACATGCATCGATCTAGAGCACTTTATATCGCCCGAGAGGCAAGGAATCGAAGTCACGATGATATTTCTGCACCGCGAATTCCCAGAGTGCCTCTACAGCTGAAAGCATTTACAATCGATACCCGGCCTATTCCGACTTTTCCCGGCGTTGCGACGCTGAAAAGCATCGTTCTCGTATGCATAATTCGTCCTCATCGTCGACACACCGTGTTCTTCTATCGAGTGTGTAATCAAATCTCACGCGCAGCTTTCATCCGTTACGCGAAATCACAGATAGGTGCGATTGTGAAAACTTCGATGGTCGTGATATATCAGTAAAGAAAAGGAGACACGTGTAAGGACGAGTTCTTTTACCCTTTTCGAAATTCCTGATACATTTATACGCCGTCGGAGAGACATGGTTTCTTATCATCACAATAAAAAAGAAAAGTTTTAAACTGACACACAACCACTCTGAAGGGATGTTCTCTACTTTATACGTCGCAAAGAGAATGGCGTAAGTGCGGATATTCTCGCCAGGTCTCTTATCGAGTCGGTAGGCGCTCGTGACAATATCTCTTGGTCACGACTCCCGTGGGAACGGCGGGAAGCCTGGAGTCATATAAGGAGTACATTTGTCACACACACCAGGCAGTAGATCCTGTCCGCCCATATCCCACCATGATTGTCTTCCCGACTGCGCTTCTCGCGAACCCAGCAGGTATCGCGTGTGCACGTGCTACGTCCCGTCTATCCTTAATGTATTCACCTAACCCGTCCATCCATCTGATTCGCGAATAAATATTCCGTCGTACGAATCCCACATCGCAACGAAGCGATTCTTAACGCGCCGACAGTAAGACAAACGATCGAACGGATATTCGATAAAATATCAGCCGTGAATCGTCGATGCGTTAATGATGATCCTCGATAATGTTAGGTGGTTATTTTTCGAAGCATAATCTTCGAGGTAGATGATGGTAAAATAAAAATATAAAAAAGCGCATATACATTTTAAAAAACTGATAAAAAATCTCTCTTATCTATTCTAATCATTTTTTTTAATAATTTAATAATATACTTGCCGGTGAGAAAAAAAGTAGATTAAATCTACTTTCAAGTTATACTTTGTATGCTCTGACATGAAAACTTGTGCAAGATTGATATACGCTGTCAAGAGCCACCGCCACGGTGTTCGATCTTATGAGAGAATATCGATAATATCACAAGTTGACGCTCGATTGCGTGTACGTTTGCGCTTTCAAAGGGCTTCTCAACAAAGATTCCGCTGGCATTTGTTAGATATTAGTTATTAATTTTTCATGGATCAAGTATCGCAACTATGAAAGTCTCGAGAAATTATCCATGTGTTGACAGAATAAATGAGTATAGGACGATGTTATCGAAGAAAGTTTGATAAGTAAAGCTTTGAAATTATTAACTTTTGCTTTATCAAATATCGTTGACAGTGTCGTAGAAAATTGATGTGACTCGTCGTTGGCTCGACGCGTGTCACCCCCAAGAAAATTCTCGATATTTTAATTAATATTATGCACTTGAATATTCAATTAATAATTGAGCATCTTTGTGTCATAAATCGATCTTTGACCTCTGATTGTTTCGCAAACGTATTTCGATAAATATAACGGAACGGTCGTCATCGTGCAACGCGTTTCTCCAGATTATCTTGATTAGAGCTCGTGACGAGCGCCGAGACGCCTCTGCAGACGAGGAACTCGTGCATTTCGCGACATAGCAGACACATAGTCAGACGGTTCGTTCTATTTATAGTGGAGGGACTGTAGTGAAACCGCGACAGATGCGACAAGAAAGCGAAATAAAAAAGCGAGAGAGATATCTATTCCTCGATAAAGCCGATTCATTCTCTATCTATTTGTAACTGATCGTTATTTTTTTCGCTTGCGATAAAAATAATTGAAATTTTTATTATCAAATGATTTCTCAAGTAAAATTATTTTACACGTAATTATAAAACAAATTTGCAATGGCAAAATTTATTTGTCTATAACTTTTCAAATAAAATGATTAATTTATAGCGATAAAAAATAAAAAGTTTCTCGCAATTAAATTTTGCAAGATAGATACATAGATAGATAACGAAATATATTTTCTAATTAATTTCAGATAGATTTTGCTTCAATAAAATAAAATGAATTTACGGGATTTAATTGTAAATATATTTAAGAGACAATATATATCGAAAATAGAGAAATATCGCAAAAAATAATCTTCTTCACGAAATTTTCTTCAATAAAAAAATAATATCTGCCAACCAATTAGTCACTAAAATTAAGATCAAACGTTTTGCCATGTCGCATGTGTCGCGTATAATATAATGTTATTTCACATAGTTACTTTCTCACGTATATGCCCTATGCTTATTTCGTATTATTCGAAGAAAGGCAATCAGCTCTAGGGTATATTCCGAAGGTAACAGACATGAGATCCCTTGCCATCGGCAATGTGAATCGGCCTTTATGGCACGCTCATACTGTAGCAATTGCGGCGCCAAGTGACGGACCCCCGACGTCGTTCAACATCGGTGCCGGTGTTACTGGCGCTAACCCAAATTGTATACTGCCAATTCTCCCTCTCTCTAACCGTCTCTCCTTCTCTATCTCTTTCTGTTTTTTTTTCTCCTTCCATTTCGTATCCTACTATTTGATTCTTTCTGCTTGGTGTATCTTCGTCCGCACGAATTATAGACCGCTCGCCAGAGGTATATCAAGTTGCCACTAGTCGAACTTATTTCGCGTCACCGCGTCGATCATTCGATCAAGTTGACTTTCGATGAGACGAAATAGACTAATCTCGACTTGCTGAATATACTCAGTCGCGTTAATGAGGCAAGCATTTCTTTCTACTTGAAATAATACGATAAAAAAAAATTCAAGACAAATAGAGAGAGAATTGGCTAATTTGAAAATTTTTTCATTTGATAGATTATCATAATAGCTGTATTGTATATTGATACATAAAATCGAGTATATGTTATAACGTAAAAATTATTTTTGTAACTTTTATTTCAAATATAGACTGCGAGATGCTTATGTATACTCTTATTTAGAATATAAAACGAATTAATAGTATTAATAATACTATTAATTCGTTTAAAATGTTCTTTGTAATTTTACAATAACCATACAATCCATACATACTGATCCTTTTTTGTAATAAAAATTACAGAAATTATTTCAGATGACTTACTGTATAATATAATTGTGATTGTTGTTGTTATTGTTTCTGAAATGCAATTCGGAAAAATAAATTGTACACTTTGCGTGCTACGTCGCAAAACTAAGCATTCGTAATTAAACTTTAGTCATATGTTCCGCACTTGTATATCCACGTGGTAAATCTGCAGAGGCGGAGGTCAACCGGTAATTAAATCCGCCGCCGACCTATTTACCATCGTACGATTTATAGGGCTCGAGAAAATTTCGGGGCGAAAATTTTGCGCGATGATCGAGCAGCCGAATTCCGGGTTGGGGCGAAATTCCGCGAATACGCGATAAATAAAACTGGGCGAGGCCGCCGCTCGTTTTTGGGATATGGATTGAATGAGAGTGCGGCACGGCAGAAAGCGCGTACCTCATGATTTTTCACTCCCCGCTACCGCCGTTTACCAAACAATTCCCAATTGCCTTGTCAAAAAGTTCCGGCCAGAAATGGCTGCTGATTTATAGGTCGCGGATTTATCGTTCCGCCTAGCGAAAACGGGAAAAACAAAAGGGGACCAGAAAGGGATAGGCGGTGAGCTATCGAGGTGGGGAGGAAAATGGGAAATGTTACGTATACATAAATGTGATTGACAAGTGTCATAGCTATAGCGCAATTAAAAGTTATCTAATATTAGAGTAAGATGGGAAATGTATTTTATAACCGCTTGCAGTTTTTATATTCGATATAATAATTAAATGCAATAAGTTATCTGAAGAATCTTAAAGAATCTTATCGAATCAACTAAAACTTTTGAAAAAATAAGAAAGATAGAAAAAACTGTGTGTGTGTGTGTCATAGCTTAGAATTATTTTTTGTTTCACATTTTTAAAAAATCACTGTTTTTTATCTAACGCAACATTCCCTTGACGTGGAAGGCACTTCATTTTTATATGGGTCTATTCGGCCGACGATACGTCACTGGAAGGAAAAACGTGTCCCGCGCGTGAAACGCCGCTGCGAGCATCAGATCGCTTCGTTTTCGAGAGTATTTTAAACCCTAGCCGGTCATTAATACACATCCGCTCGGTGTATACGACTAGTCGGGGGTGAGGTCGAGTGTTATATAGCGCACGAGTGTGCATCCACGAATGAATTATCGGCAGCGAGCTCGATGCAACCGGCACAAAATCGCCGCGAAACTCATTCGTCTAGCCCACTTGCGCACACTTGTGTGTATCACTTTCTATCGTGTCTATGAATATATAATAAGTACGATATGATGTACGATAAAATTCCTGCTCGTTCAAACACCCCCATCAACAAGGCGGAGAAGAATAGGATCGTTTCAATGTAATTCCGTTCGTAATTGCAAATTACTTTCGTTATTTATACATCGCTCTTCTTGTTAATTATTATTATTATTATTATTATTATTTTTTTTTTTTTTTTTCATTAGGTTTTCTAAAATTCTATGCATATAAAAATTAATATTTGAAATATTATGTAAAATATAACGACACTAAAGCATGATCTCTTTGCGCAGATATATATGTATACAATATATAATAATAACGAATTATTTTGCTGAGAAATATGTGCAGACGTGCACAATTTAATCGTTAAGCAAATTATCGCATATAAGTTTTCTGGCTGTTATATATTCAATTCAAATTGCAAACAGTCTGCGGAGCGTCTAGTACTATAAATAATTATAGAATAATTTAGTGGGGGTTCTACTAACTCCCGGATCATTGCAATGTAACGTCAGCAACATTATTTCCCGTATGTGCACGCATCTACGTTCTGGCAACTGGGAAACGAAGTATTGAAACTGTTGCCGTTAGTTAATTTTCCTGAATCGCGACGAGATCCAAAGTCAAACTTTCTCGATTGCCCGCAGCGGTTGACGTTAATTCCATTCGTCCCCATCGGGAACGAAATTTGCACGTCGAGTATACCGGATGATTTCACCCAGAACAGCTTAACATGTTTGATAACAAATAGTAATCCTTTTATTAAGGCAAATCGTGGCAGATGGAAGATGAGAAAAAAATAGCGATTAAATATTAATTATAAAAACTGAAATAAAAGAGCACTTTCTAATTAATTATTGTAAAGTGCGGTTACAAGAAAACGTGACAGTTACTTTTGATTAAATCATTAAACAAATTAATAGAAAATTAATAAAATAATTAACGGACAATATACACATAAAGGACAAAGAGGATATTAATAGCTGAAACATCAAGTTGAAGTAATAAATGTATATTACACATTTTAGTTATTTTAGAATTCTCGATTTTCAAGTTAATTAATATTGTAAATAATTATTCATTCAGTATTAATATTAATATTAATATTTGATATTAATCTCATATATTGTTTTAACCTGCTTTATATGACATAAATATACATACAATGATTTGATATAAACACAATTTTCATTTATAAAAATATAATAGATGTATTTTTTGGGATCCTATCTCGTTGTTTCACTCATTAATACGATAATTATGCAAATCTGACGACAAATTTTGTAGTCTTGCGATACTTATATAATCTGACACTATTATCGCCCGGTGTAGTCGACGACAAGAAAGTGAAGACGTCGCGAAGAGGACGACGAGTGTCGAAAACGGCCATGAAAACGGCGGTCACGGTGAAGGAGGGGGAGGAAAAGGGCCGAGAGATAGTAGCAAAAACGACGCGGCGGACATTTCGAGTAACTCGGAACGGACAATCTCGAGAGGGTGCGAATAATTTATGCGCGCAATTAGGTGGCAGCGGGGGCATGTAAATTAATTGGGAAGATGGTAGTAAAAGTTAATTTGGTAGGTAGCCAGGGCTCTGGCAGTCATTTGGCTCAGGTGGCGCGCGCGGAGTGCTTCTCCGATTCGAGAGCAGAATTCGTGGGAGGTAAAAACTTAAACGAGGAGAGAAACATCGAGAAATAGAGACTTGTTTGGGTACATGCGTATGTGTGTATCTATTTTCTAAATGTGCGGGGTGATCCTCCATAAAACCCATGAAATAGTACACGTTTTATCACAGGCGAGTACTACTAACATAAGATGAATTGACTTCTTATAACGCGTTTTGCATGTAATCTATTTTATATAAAAATATTTCTGTTATTTTGTAAAGCGCGCACGCGCGTTGTGCTTTTACTTCAGATAATTCTAAAACTAAGATAATGAGATTCTCTCCTTTTAAAATTTTGCATGCATATACATATATATCAGTATGGAAAGGAAATCGAGATAAAGCACGCGCCGCATGCTAACGCAAAGTGGCAGAGAGTGTTAGTAACAAGAAGAATATGAAAATGACGAAGTGAGAATGACATACTGAATGAGGGGGGTAACTGTGATACTGAATGTTTTATCGCTAATTGAATCTCTCTCTCGCTAAGCGTTAAAAAAAAACACTAAAAATGTAAATTATATATCGCGCGTTTACATTCTCTACCTTGTAGTAACAATTATTTATTTGTCAGACTCGGCAAAATGTATGTCATATTTACGTATACGTATTATATTACTAATACTAAATTCGTGTTATGATGTAGCTAATAATTGTCGTCGAAATCGCGGAATTCTTTTCACGGAATATCTATAAATTATCAACACACTTTTTCATTTCGATAAGCTTAAAATTTTCATGAAACTGGCAATTTGTCTGGCGTCAACTGAATAAATGTCTTATGAGCTTTCATCGAAAACTCTCGATTTCTGAGCTTTCGTCGTTCATGATGCACTACATCCATCTTTCTTCGAGACATTTTCCGAGATTCGCGAGTTAATAGACAGAGAGATAGTGAGCGGTTTGTCGATAGCGGATACAACGTTGATCCTTAGCGATGAAATATCGACCATATTCGATTTTCATCTCTCGTACGGTTGAATCCTTTCTGAAGGAATAGAATAGTGCGGACAAGATGCTCTCGATCTCTCTCCATTTCCTCGTCATCGAATAGACCAAGAATCTATCTCGATCAAGAATATTTTTTTTTATGCGTATGCAGACACAATGGATAATAGAAACGAGATGTCTCGGTCAAATAAAATTTCAATTAGATTATAGTTCTATTATTCTCTGAATAATAAATTGCAATAATAGAAAATATAAATATACTAGAGATTAAATCGGAAAAAAGTCGCAATAAAATGACAATAATGGATGCTATTATACGTGTTCGCAAAAGTAATTTGCAGCGATGCACCGGTTGACTTAATTACTTTAATTTCCGGAAGAAAGGAAAGAAAGGGAATACTTTCCGGTGAAAGTCCTTTGTAATTCAAACTCTTAACTGGAATAGAAATTAATGCGACGAAAGATGATAAAGGCGCTCGAATACTACTTTAAGAACTCGGGAGTTTTGCGGAAGATTGGCATAAAATACAAAGAAAAGGTGGAAAAATTAAATTAAGATCATCCAAGGAGCTTCTTACGGATACGACGGATCCGACAATCGGAAAAGAATAGATTATATATACAGAGCGAGATACAAAGAATATTAAGTAGACGTGACGTTCTTAGACAGGAAAAAAATGAACTTCCCTCTTTTGACGTATAAAAAAGATATATACCAGTATATACAAAGCGTTATCATACAAAAAGGA
This sequence comes from Plocamopherus ceylonicus, assembly GCA_039654545.1. Classification (NCBI taxonomy): domain Eukaryota; kingdom Metazoa; phylum Mollusca; class Gastropoda; order Nudibranchia; family Polyceridae; genus Plocamopherus; species Plocamopherus ceylonicus. Next base: position 5,501 of record JBCJKF010387475.1, on the reverse strand, counting down.
TAATAAATTAAAATTGCCTGAGCAGAAAAATTTTTTCTTAATTTTAAAATAATAATCGTTCGGCTTAAACGTTGTTAAATAAAAAAAAAAAAAAATCACACATTTCGAGCGAGCTTCAAATTAGTGTTACATAGTTATTGCCACTATATTATGACATCCTATAGTTATCCGCCATATCGTACGATCTTCCTATTATAAATTGCCATTAATGTCGAGTTTCGGGAACCGCGAGTGACATATCGAAAGAAAAAGATGAGCGCTAAAAGTACGCTTTGAGGGTACTGAAACGCACCACTTCCTTTCAAGGCGTCGTGAACTGAGAACGAATGTAGAAACTTCCGAGAGCTGGAAGCCAAGAATTCCTCGGGAGAAAAGAGGCGAACGGCGCTGACGGAGAAGTGAGGAAAAATTTACGAGAACTGGACCGTTCCCATTGAAATCCTGGGTCTGGAAAATCGCGAAATCGTTGAAATAACGTCGCGATACCGGCGAAAATCTCGCGGGGATTCGATATCCGCCGTTCATAAAGAAGAAGCGCCAAACGTAACCGAAAATTACTGTCGGGAGGAGAACCGCACGCAGTTACACCACTCGTTCATTCTTGTTCTCATATCCGCTTATAAATCGTGTTACAAACTCGCGCAAAGTTTAACAATTTCAGGTGCGTTATCACTTTTATGGCCAAACTATTCGCGACCATTTCTCGATTTGTTATAAGTGATCTTTTCCGATTCAGAAAGTTGTATTTAATTTAAGTAAATTTATAAATGTAATTATGCATATGCAATATAATTAAAATTATGAAAGCGAAATGTGTACAGCATATTTGTATGTATATATGTATATATAAAATATATTGTGTTTTCTTATATTATATTATTTTATTTTAATTAAAATAATATAATTTTGCTTTTATAATTTAATGAATAATAATTTAATATACATAAAATGATAAAATTTAATTATAATAAAATAAAAAGTATATTTATAATGTAAAAATAAATTTTGCTTAAAATTTTATTTTAATTATATTGCACATGCATAACTATAAATTTACTTTAAATAAATGAAAATATGAAAAATGTTTCTTTTTAAATATTAATACGGCATTATTTTCACGTTACTTATTTTTATCACAATTTTTCAACATATGCATTTGTCATACTTTCGTCATTTTGCTCCGCTTCATCAATTTTTCATCAATTTTTCTCTTCGTCGGAGATGCCGATCTTCGCGAGAGAGAAGGCCAGAATTCAAACTTCCTCCGTTCGTTTCTAGTTCGCAGTTCAGCCCAAGAGGAAGTGGTGCATTTCGGTAGCTTCGAAAGCGCGTCAGTCTTCCGCATGAGAGAAGAATCGTACGATTTCAGCGCGTAACATTTCGCGGAGCGGGAAACGGTTCCGCGTCCAAGCTGCGGGAAGAATATACCTGCACATTCTACGTGCTACGTGTTTCACGTTTCGTTTCTGTACGAAAACGTAAAGTTTCCGCGAGAGTAATTTTATGGAATATTTACACCATCGCCATCGCCAAACCGCCGTCATCTAACCGCTCGTGGATCTGTGATGTGTAATATGTAACGCTATCTCTTGCGTAAAAGTTGTTTCCGCTTTGCAATTCGCAAACCTGAGCACGAGCGAATTAAACGCTTGTTAGAACGCGATGTAAAATCACGGAGAAGTTTTAGCTTTAAATTTGTTTTCTGCATTATTTTATCATAACTATATACTAACTATGTGATAACTGAGTTCAGGTTCGCGTTTAGTCTAGGTTTGGACAAAATTAATTTCAAATGTTAAAATACGCAATATGACAAAATATACGATATATGTGGAAAAAAGACGCATTATATTCTTTCCAGCTCAGGCTATTAAAACAGCTGCAACAGCTGTAATTGCTCGCGCTACAATTGCGAACAAATGTGGTAATGATACTTTCGTTTAAAAACTTAGTTGTTCTTTCTTTACAAGACATTTCCTTAATTTCTCTTGCGAAAACAGCTTGTGTTTTTCCCACTCTTGCCTTTCATTACGGCGAGCGAATGAACGAACGAACGAACGAACGAACGAACGAACGAACGAACGAACGAACGGCATTCCCCAAGGACGAAATTAGTACGGAGGATAATTGTGTTCCACGCTCGCGCAAATGTCCAGTTTGTTGTTTCAGTAGCCACCGCGTTGCTGAATGCGCGAAAGAGCTATAGTGGTCGTTTATTCTCGCACGAGCGGGAAAGTGCGACGCGTATACGCGTCGGGCTTGTGTTGTGTCACGCTATACGTTAGATACATCGCGCTCTACCAGCATCGCCCCGGTGCCGTGACGCGCATCTGCATCTGAAATTTACGCGTCTCCATGTATATACGCCTACCTAGATATCACGTTCAAACTTGTCCAACTTCCGTCGAGCGGACGTCCCGCGGTCCTAAACTTCCGCGGCGCGCGCTGAATCGTCGTTGCTGAATTTCGGCCCCACTTTGACCGTGTGGCTTCGCGCGCATTTGGCGCCGACCCTATCGCCCCCGAAACGTATTCTGGAACGCGGCTCAACGCACATAAACTTGACGATACAGAATAGCAAGATTGCACACCAGCTGTCATGCTAGCTAACTGTGTCTTTTAGCGTGGCAACGAAATAACGATCGCCTACATTCTCTATTCGCTATTATTAATCTTGTACCGCACGAATTTTTCCCCGGCGCAGAGAAAATATATTTTACGTATATGAAAATGTATGTGTCTTGAGTATTTATCCATTTAAAAATAAAATACTTCTAGAAAAATTTGAGAGAAAAAGAAAGAGATTGTTAATTATTTGGGATAATCCTTTAAAATTTTATTGAAAATTTTATCAGTTTATGAAAAGACATTTAAAATTGCATATTATTAGAATAATTTAGAATTTTTTATATGATAAGATTTCAAATAAATTTTTCTACATCTCTTATTTAGTATTCATTAAACTTGTTACATAACACCTTTATCGAGTTACGCTTAATATGACAGTATATTAACAATATGTTATTTGGTATAACAACTATAATAATAAATTGGGGATCCGCGCATTTAGTCTCCATTTATTTTTTTACCTTCTACCTTCTTCGAGCTTTTTTTCTTTCATTTTTCTCTTTAACACCGGACCAATTAGATTTCAACTTTATCGTCATTTATTCCACATTATAATAGGTCAGTCTAATGTAATATAATTTTATTATCGCTGTACACATATATATATATCGACTATCATCCATTATTTTCGTTCCCACTCTCCCAATTAGGGCAGCCACCAATTTGATCTCTTGGACAAAGCTCCGCCGTCCGATCCTTCTTATCGAAAATTACTAATATCCGGCTACATACAAGATAGGGATTACCCCGGTCGACCAATCAATTTGCCATGGCCCAACCCTCTTTTTATTCAGATTGGGATGGATACGTGCAACATTCGTTCGTGTCGGAGGAGATTCCGACCAGCGCGTCGCGTTTATAAGAAGCAATCCACCCTGGAAATGCGACGCGGTGGCCCACTTTTTCTGCGTTCCTGTCTTCTTTGTGCCAGTGCCGGCTACGTTCTCTTCGTCACCGTGCAAACTGCGTAAATATAGTTCAGCCACCGCAAAATTCCCGCAAACAGACAGGATTGCATCATCAACGGCGCAGAAGAGAAATGAGCTTCGACTCGCGACGCGTTAAACGTCTTATAAATTTGAGAATTTTTCAAATAATAATATTTTTGCAATGCAACAATTTTTTCAGATTTAACGCAGAATATTTCCAAATATTGATTTTAACGATTTTAATCTTTTACTATAATTTTTATGCAGGCAATGAAAATATATACATGCAATAAATGCGATTTGAAATTTGACTGTCAATATTCTATGCGAATAATTTAAAATTTATTCTCTAGATTTATTTGTCTATATTTATAATTTATTCAAATAATTTATTCAAATAATTTAATTATTTATGATGCTTTACGTAAACGCGCGTTGCACCTTTGATTGGGCCGTCGCTGTACGCACTTTTTTCCTTCATAGGGGTTAGGGAAGAAGGGTCCTTGTTGCCCGCGAGGAGGTTCTTGTGAAGGTGAATTAAGTCGTAATGAAGTACGTAGTGAGAGAGCTTGGTTCCTCTCTTCCGAGGTAATACCTCTCCTTCCCGGAGGACAAGCTTTCGCGCGAGGGAAGACTGCCTGAACTTCGTTCAACACAGCGATCGTGCGGTGCAAAGAAAGCATAAAAATAGAGAACGAAGAAAGGAAAAAAAGAAGAAGAAGAAGAAGAGAAAGTTTGCGCGCAGGTGGAAGCATTTTTTAAAAGACGTTTTACGCGCGATTGATCCGCACGACCGTCTGCGTTCTCGCGGTAATTTTCCCTCCTTGAATTTTATTCTTCTCTCTATATTATCTCTCTATATTATCTCTTCTAGAGATTTCACTGTGTGTATAATTATTGGCAAATTGGAAATGCATACATTTCCGATCAGATAAAAAAGATAAAAACATATTATCACCTATGAAATTTGCGTTTCAATATTTCAAGTCACTTGATTAATGACTTAAACGTTATCACATAATAAAATTAACATCATAATAAACTAATTAACTAAAATAATTTAGGAATTATCTATTAATTTATTTAATTTATTATATTATTCAGAAATTTGCACATTGCTTAAATATAAATTAAAAAATATTTATCTTATTTCTTTTTAAGATTCTTTTTAATATTATCATTGAAAGTGCGTATATTCATTCATAAATTTTTTTAGATGAAACGTCAGATAAAATTGTAATTGATGTAGGAACCATGCGTATCTGCGTTCACTAGTGAACGTAGGTAGATTCTCGCGTATCTACCCGGCTAAAATAGCACGGCGCTTCTAGGGGAGCCTATGTTATAACTCTGTTTAAGTATCCCGGCATTATTAGTGATAATTATTGTTGCGGCCGACCGCAGCGGAAAACGAGAGCTACGAGTTTAACTGGCGGCAGTGAGGGAGCAGGTGTTCCGGTCTTATACCAACCTATATACTTGCCGCGCATCGTTGAACCTTGACGCTATTAGCCGTCGTTATGCAGCGATGAACGCGATTTTCATTAACCCGACCACACGAAATATTAATTCTTTTTATTTTCTAATCAGTACTTTTTACGCCGCGTTGGATCTTCGAGGGAAATCCTCGGGGAAGATGGGATTTCTCGTATTCCACGAACTTTATGGCGGCTTACTATCCCACCTGCACCATCCGAACACTTTATTTCCCGGAATAAATCGGCATTATGGAACGCGTATTGGCATGCAAGCTATTTCATGTCCGCTATACTTCGTAAATCATAATGCAAAAAATGTGAGATTATGATCTATTTTTTATATGTACATCTGCTATTTGTTGTTTTTTATGGTGACTCGATGTAATTGGCAAACGCGTAGAAATGCTTGTTGGATTTTCACAGCATTTATTAACATCGATCATATTGTTAGTTAATATTTAGGCCA
>JBCJKF010386364.1:0-14039 GCA_039654545.1 Plocamopherus ceylonicus | reverse complement strand
CCCAAAAAAAAAAAAAAAAATAAATTAAAAAAAATAACCAAACCAAAAAACAAAAACAAAACAAAACAAAAAACCCCAAAAAACCCAACCCAAAAACCAACCAACAACAAACCCAAAAAACAAAAACAAAAAACCAAACCCCAAACAAAAGCCCAACAACAAAGGCACAAAATGGTAGGTGTAACATTAATTAATGTACATGTTATAATGTAAAATGTAAACCCATATCATCATAGTAATGCTCTAAAAACTTGAATCCACAACGGTACAAGAGTTTAGAGAATTACATCGACAATGTATCATAAGCTTGACGTTGTATCATAAGCTTGAAGTCTGCGTTCGCCTTATTTTAAAAGCAATAATGCAGACATACAATATTGTAAAAATATTATAAGTGGCGAATTATTTTAAAAATTTTATGAACTCTTATAAATGAAGTCAGAATGAAACCTGTTCACTCATTCATACAAACATCTTTCCACAAAAATTAATATTGTTTTCATTTTACAAAATAGTCTTTGATCTTAGACAATGAGTTAGTAAGCTTTAAATATAAGAGCATTATTATTGTTCTGTGCATTTACAATGTTACTCTACATGAATGTAGCTTGAACTTCAGATTGAAAAAATTATGCCCTTATATTTATATATATATATATTTTTTTTTATATACATGTACAGGTATCATGGGGGAATTGTAAAGAGGGATTAACATTATTAATATACATATATATTTTAAAAGACCCAACAAAAACAATCTGATAATAGGCATATATTCATATAATCTATTTGAATGAAAAAAATATTTTTGTAAATTTTATTACAACCTCTCTCCTGAATCAGGATTGCACAAAATATTTATCACACAACCTTTACAAATCAAGCGACAATAAAATATTTGGGTATTACCTCAATTTGAAAATGCAAATGAGGAAAACATTCATTGATTGTTTTACACCTCGTCAACCACTTGGGTCATGTCAGGGTGAAAAGAGGGAGGGGGGGGGGGGGGGGGATGCCAAGGAGAAAAAGCATTTAGAATAGTTATACAAATATGCTATGATAATGATAAAATGTAGCAAAAACAATATAATGATGGCCATCTTGTCCAAAAATATGCACCACGATAACCCCCCAGGATGTTCTACCGCCCTTTGCCCTTTGTGTATAAAAGCACTCTGTCCTTCTAGATAGCAAGTTCGTAATTGTCAAACAATGCACATGAATGGGGGATGGCCACCAATTTTGGACTCCAGGTCGGTCTGATCCATCCCTCCCTGAGCCCAACATGCCTCCCCTCCTCCACAGCAACCCCAACATCCCCTCTCTAATGTTGCAGTAAAATCAACAGCATTTCCACCTGATGGAAATGTCTTCTGGAGAATTACAGCATTAATGTTGCACCCAAAGGAAAGGCTTTCCTGTCATAGGATGGACTAGAAAGTGGCACAGACGAATGAGGAAAGCTGTATGAAAAAAGACACAAATGCCAGGGCACCAACCAGTGCAAATTAATATAATCATAAAGGCTAGTTCATTCACAGAACAGGTATAAACAGAAATCTGAATAAATATGTGCCTATCACTACTGGATATCTAATAAAGCCGGATTCATAACAACTATATACAGGGTGTTCCAAAAAAATAAAAAAAACTTTAAAAACTTATTTTCTGAATTCAAGTTCATTCTAGAAAGTTGAAATTTGGCCAAGATGAGGTCCATTCATGAGGAATTTGGTTGAAATACTCAAAAAAGAACCCAACTAATGAATTGTTTTAGTGTGCATAACTCAAAAAAAAAGATGGCCCATTTTCGGTGTAATTCATCATCACATGGTGAGAGAAATGACATTATCTAGTTACTAAATTCTGCAACAGCCATGCCCAATTTCCTTTTCCAGAAGTTTGAGAAGCATGCAGGTGCTTCTCCAGATCTAGGTCCAAGTGTTTTCAATGATTCCACTTTGAATATGGAAATCATGGGTCAGTTTAGTGAAGACCAGATAGAATATTGCCTTGAGCATTATCTTTCAATAATGACATCATTGTCTCTGACATGTCGCAAGTTTCGCACAAGACATGGGAACATTCTTAAATGCAATCTAGAGTTACTCTCCTCAAGTTTGGATCTCTAGAAAATGAGAACTAAAACCATCTCAGGTCGTCAAGACTTAGGGCTGACCAATTACGTTCTGAACAGACGTGAACATTGTTTGAGTATAATCCTCCATAAATGTCCTCTCTTTGAGGAAGCAGAGGGCCAAATGGCAACCGTCAATACAAAACAGTATCATGTGTTGAGTTTTGGTTTGTCCTTGGAAGAAAATGTCTATCATGACAAGATCAATGGTTTATGTAGTCCTCGTTCATGTGTCCATATTATGGTTATTGGAATGGCTGACTGAACACTTATGAGATCGTCTGATCAGCTGTAGGATTCGATGCGTTTGAGCCCAGCATTCCCCAAATTTGAATCCATCCGACTATTTTCCGTGAGAACATCTTAAAACAGTATTTCAATGTCAGTTTGATGATGTTCAAGCTCTAATACAAGAGATCCAAATTGGAGTGAGAAACATTTCAACTGAGATTTCTCTAGAAACTCTTCATCATTTCAAATGATTCTGCAAATGTCTTGAACTCAACTTCAAAGCATATAGCATTTCCTGTAGGCCATTCATATACATTTTCTAGTCAATAAACAGAGGAAGCAATTCTATTGCAGGATTATACTATCACAGCAAACTCTATATGTTCATTGCAGTTTTGCGCATTTGGTTCATTTTTCATTTTTTTCATTTTTGGGTCCTTGGCGTGTAATACGGTATACCGTATTCACTTTAAATTTTTTATTTTGGAACAATTTTCTTTCAATCTTTCATCAAACAAATTCCTTTTGAATGAATTCTGAGTGTTCAAAATTTGAACGCTCTACGTTGTACCTTCATGATACTATCTAAAAAAAAGTTGTTACATTTTTTTGGAACACACTGTATATCAGTTGTGGAAGGCAAGTTAGATAGAGAGAGATGAGGGAGGGATGGGTGAAAGTTTTAACATGAACACTCAGAATAAGCAAAAAAAAACTGCATCCCTGTTTTAAGGCAAAAAAACAAACAAACTGCATCCCAGATTTTATATCACCCATACCAGATAGTACCATCCCAGTTTTAAGGCAAAGAAAAAACAAGAACTGCATCCCAGATTTTATATCACCAATGCCAGATAGTACCATACATAGGCTTCAAACATTAAAAAAGTACAGTCGACTCCACTAAACTCGATGCTGGTGGGCGAGAGAAAAAAGATCAAGATATCCGTTGTTCAAATTAACCATTGATAGATATTGTACTACAGAAGGGGTCTGTTCCAAAGAAAAAGATCAAGTTATCAGAAAATGAAGTTAAGCCATGTCGAGTTCAGTGGAGTCGACTGTACTAAAATTAAAATTTGAACAAGCGTATGTGTGTGCAGCTTGCATGTTGATTGTCAATTTCATTTCAATTTCATATCATGTATATTTAACAAAGCCACCTGGAGCCTGTCAAATCTGACGACTGTCAAAATATTTTTTTTCTATGCTCAAGTTGATTGTTTTTTGTTGTTGTTTTGGGGAAAATATAACAAAAATTGGATTTTTTATTTGAGATAAAAACAAAAGCAAAACAATATCCAATGGTTTTCCACGACCTGGCTGTGCAATTTCAACATGAGTAAAATTGGCTGAATTCTGACCCAAAACAGGTTGTTCAAATTATGTGTCACAGTGGAGTTTACAACAGTCAGGTGATCTGTTGATAAAACAATCAATTCTTATGATTAAAAGTTTATTAAAAAGTAATGTTATGTTATTGTTCCTCTATTCAATTCATTTTAGCGATGAAACTCAGATTTTTTTTTTATAGAAAGCAAATAACAACATCTTACTAAGACTCTTAGTATCATATCAAAATATTAAATATCTAAAATCTATTCAAAAAATTATTTCCCACATGGTACTAAAGTGCTATAAGAAAAAACTACACTCACACATACATGATACAGAACAATTTTTTTCTAATAACATTTTCTTTTGACTAGAAAGGCTGCAATGAGTAGCAGAAGCATTACTTGACAAAAAGGAAGGCTTGAGAAAAAAAAATAAGTTAAATTTGTAGAGATACCAAAATGAAACTTTTAAAATTATTAGAGATGTAATAAGTTACAGCAGAAAATTTAGTGCTTAAACTATGAATTCATCGCATCCCTGAATGTCTCACAGGGCCAATGTTATTATCAAGTAAACCAAGACTAGATGAATGAAATGGAATACCTTTGACACTTGAATGAAAACAGCCAACTGAAACAAGGATGGCCATACAAACAATACTATTCATTATCGATGTTCAATGTTTATTGGATGCTGCAGTTACCTAACATCAGGGCCATTATATAAATTATAATAAATGTACAACTACAAGTTTTTATTTTCGCTTTTTCACACCAAAGTAAACTTTATTGAAAGTGAAAGACACTGATCTCATTTTTATCAAAAATATAATTGGTCAACAGAATTTAGCAAAACAATTTGATTTTTTATGAATTTGCTAAGAGTAACTTTCAATAAAGTTTATTGTCAAAAAGGGAAAATCCGAAAATTTTAGGTTATATGTTTATAGTACGACAACGGTGATAATCTTTAATACCAAATGCTCACAGGAGTCTTAATGCAAGTTGCTTGTGAAAAGCCTCGACTATCTGCCTGAGGAACAGGTTTCTATAACGCAAATTGTTCCCGAAGGGCCATCATATTGTATGCCTGAGAGACCGGTTTCTACATTGCAAATTATTAGCAAAAAGCCATCTCAATCACCTTGTACGTGTGAAAAACAAGTGTCTGCAAAAATCCAACATACTGAATGCCTGATTAACAAGTTTCTACAATGCAAAATGTTTACAATGAGCCAATGCACTATATGCCTGAGAAACACATTTCTGCACAGTAAAATGCTTGCAAAGAGCAAATGCACTGCAGGCATTTCTGCAACAGACAATATTTTATTTTTAAAAAGCCATCAAATTGCAGACTTGAGAGTAAAGCAAAATGCTTGTAAAAGTAAAAGTATCTTATTGCATGCTCAACAAAAAGGATTCTGTAAAGCAAAATACTTGCAAAAAGCCACTTTATCAGTTAGTCCTGAGAGAGAGGTTTATACAATGCAAAAAACCCACTGCATGATAGGCCTAAGATTCTGCTAGTTGTATATATTTATTCAACCCAAAATCTTCAAAGAGAGCTAAAAATAGATCGATCACTTGAGCTTACTTTCAGATGACCATATCATATTCATGTTTGGTAAAACAGGATACTAATACTTTACTAAACATGAAGATAAATAACGACTGGAAATTGAAGTAAAATTATCAAATCATATAATATAGTATTATATATATTGAGGTGCATAATAAAAAAAAAAACTTTGTTCTAAGAAAATTGTTCTCATAACTCCATTTAATTGTGCAAATAGTCTAACAGGCATTCCCCGTCCTGTAGTATTCCTCGTCTTCATGGATCCCTTGTCCCAGATCGAATGTCCCAACCAAGAGCGATGTTTTAGTTTCATAGCTTCCTCGTTTCATGGATTCCTCGTCCCAATCTCTCTATCCCCGGAAGGTTGAGGAATGCGCATTGGACTGTAGAATTTACCATATATACTCATGGATAATATACCCTTGCACATAATACACACCCCCTACTAGAACGACTTAATTTTGGTCCGAAGCCTCTGTGACGCATAAAAGACACAACTTTATGAGAAAAAAATTGAAGCTCTCAGAAGCAGAAAATAACATTGATATAGACATTTAAATGACCTGTAAATTGATTCTTCTCTAACAGGACATCACAATCGAACCCTATAGCTTTGTCATTTTCAGTAGTAATCTGCCACTTGGTTATTAGACCTGAAACAACCAGGATGGTTTTTCATAGTCTTAGCTTTAACGTAAAAGTTGCCAGATTATGTTAGAATTGTTTCTCTTTTTGAAAATCAGTCTACTGAGCTACAGACTTTATTGATGGTATTTTGTGACATGCAGATAATACAGATCCCCTACTTAGGAGTGTTCGTTTTAAGGTCCAAAAGTGCACATTTTAATGGTACGTGAGAATATATGGTAGTTTAAGTTAGAGGTTACTCTCTTTCACAAATACAACTTTGAGTCAGTATTAATTTACCTGAAAGAAATACTGCTATTCATGAAAATTAATTTCATGATTATATATTGTGGATACCTGACTTTAATGACAATGACAAAAAATGCATTTTAATTTCAGCCTTCTCAGCACTCATTTGTAGAAATTAAGAGGTAAAGGCTGCAGAACAGTAAATCACAGCTTGAATTTTTTTTTTTTTTTTCAAATGTTCACAATCAAATTTGTTAAAAACAAGAAGAAAGGTGTATACAGGGTGTTCCAACAGAAAATGCACAGGCAGGCATGACAAGTCCAATGTGTAACAAATTGTTTACGCTGATACTGATAAAAAAAAATTCCTTTGAGCTATTTGCATTTTATTTTATTTTATCAAAGTCTGTCAAGCAAAACAGAAAAAAATAATGCACTACGGTAATGCCCTAATCAAATGAGTTTGGTGGGGCATACACCAGGAGGTAAGTCAAAACTGACTTTCGAATGACCATGCTTCACTAAAATTTCAGTTTGCGTGAACCGATTTGGTTGAGGTGGTTTGCAGCTGACTCATTATAAAATTCTCAAAAAGAAACTTTGTTTTGTTTTAGAAAAATTGACGGGCTGCATCAGTAAGTATTTATTTTTGGAGGACACACTGTATATATACATTGTATGATTTTATGTATACAGCTTTAAAACATTGTGCTAATAAAAAGTTCCCATAAAATCTAATGTTGAAAAAAAAAAAATGAAATATAGGTGTTGGATTATCAGTAACCAAGAATTTATCCCCTTCCATTGGGATTAAAAACCTAACACTGTCATGCTCAGTATGAGTTTGCTACACAATCTTTGAATAGAGGTCTTGTTAAAGTCAACCTGCATTTAAAAATCCATGAACAGTTACTTATGGCAATAGATTTTCTTTCCCATGTAAGTTCACATTATAAATAGCATTATTATCAAAAAGGATTTGGAGGTATGTTTCAGGTTTTTTTTTATTTTGCTATTTCGATAGATTGCCACTGACATCAAATTGAAGAAGTGAAAATATATCAAAGTGTTAAGACACTCATGTCACAACCGTTTGAATTATACTTTCAATTAAAATATTCTTTTAAGTAAAAGAAATAAGATATGGTAACAGTAGTCCCTGAATTTTCAATTAATATTGGTACTACTGTACTGTAACTTGTAATTTACAGAGTGATGAACAGTCCAATTGAAAAAATTAAGGTAAGTTACAAGCCACATTGTTTAAAAAGGGGACGGTGATACTTTGCATGCAACAATGATTGATTTCAAGGCACAGGAAGGAATTTTTGGTCTGCTGCATATATATATTTGTGTTTAAAAGTAAGAGGAAGTAAAAGATATTTATTTTCAGAGTTCAATTTTGACATTTAACCCAATCTTTTTCAGTCATCAGACCAAATGCTTAACCACCATAAATTTAAATTTTGTCTTAACTTATACACATGTTTTCTTCTCTTTATGAAATTTAATGTAACTCAGTTAAGGCCATGAATTTTGACACCTATGTAATACACAAGATATAAAAGTCAAAGACATTAACAACTACACAAAGAGACATGAGTGTGACATTGATTTTAACAATTTTGCAATACAAATATGAATGCGACAAAGGCAATATTGAGATAATAAAAGGTGATAAATACAATGAAAATGTAACCAGAGCTTCCGGTTTTAATTTGTGCTATGTTACAAGTATAATGGGAGTATTGTATTTGTACATTTAGAAATGAAAATTATACAGATTGATATTTTCCTATAGCTATTACAAAAATCTTTTCATAAAGATATAACGGACAATACAGAGTCTACAGTAGTTTCAGATCTATAGTAATGGTAGTGTTAACAAAGGCAACAAGTGAGTGGTATAAAGGCAAAACATGAAAATTGACTAGATAAATTTAGCATCACATCAATTCAAGAGTCATAAGATATTTTATACATTATCAAAGTATATTATACAATCGTTTAGGTACTCAACTATTTAAATCGGCAAAACACAGTCAAACCACTGCCAACCAAGGAATCAAAGGGAAGCTGGTGCTAAAACATTCACAATTGTATATTGCCACATATATTCCATGGTGAAAAGCGGGTGGGAAGTAGAAATGGTAGTCTCACAGACGGAAGAATAATGAGGTTTGACTGTATGTTGATATAGGAAATATGAGTCTGAGTTGGAAATCTCATTTTTGAAAATATACAATAAATGCACTTTCAACAAAATCTTATCTATAAAAAAAGGTTATATGGACATTTGATATATCAATCTGAAAATATAATCGTGAAGAATGAAGAACCTTGGGAGAACTTTGAGAATATAATGTGTTTCATAGTCTTCTATCATACACCATAGTAAAGATTGTGTAAATTTCAAATACAAAATTACTTCAAAGACTTTCTCTTCCCAATCTTCGTTCCTACAGAGCCACAAGCCATTCCTTACAATCCATTATGAGGTATGGATTTAAAAAGCAATCAATAGAAACCCATGCCTAAGCCTGATTCCCCCCCCCCCCCCCCCCCTCTGAATCTGATGTTCTCACTTCACTTCTCATTCAGTTTCCCGCTGCCCTGAACAGTATAGGTACGATCAAGCACCTAATACCATATAAGATGGATGGTAAACTATTTGATTTGTATACATAAAATACACGTACAAGTCAAAGATCCCATGGCAGTTTCAAAACTGTTTGGGAAAAGTAAAGTCCCAACCTGAGATTATCAATAAAAGAAAATACATCATATGGATCAAATAATCAAAATAAACCAAACTCACTCTCTTCCAACCCACTGGAAATGATACTTATAAATCTAGTATAGAGGACAGAATTTTGAATGTAACATTTGATAAAAAAAAAAACAACAACAAAAAGTGAAGTGGAAAAAATTCAAAGCCCTGTGAGTACAGAAGTATAAGCCTTTCCACTATAGCATATTCATGCGTAGTAATAACAAGCATAACTGAAAGTACAGATCAGACGGAAAGACTTAGTAATAATTGTAACCATACAAATACAGATTTCACTGAGTTATAAACCAATTTCTCATAACTCAATTCATTAAATAACCCTGTTTTCAAGACCTTGCTTGTTTTTACTGAGCATATGATACAACAAACAACGCGAAAGAATTTTCACGTGTCACAGCCTCCATTATCTGGTCTTACTGTGACACTAACCAAACAGCGATGGTGTCCGTCAGGCTACGGGAACAACCATTTCACCCTTTTCCCACGTGACTGATTGACTCTGAACAACCTAGTGGGCACTAGTGGCTCTACTTTACCATTTCTTTGTTGCTTAAGACTCGGGAATACAGCAGCATCTGGTTGGGTTTGATCAGCTTCGCTAGCATTCTTACGAACAATCAAATTGATTGTCTCCTCTTTCAAAGAGTTGTCTAACTTGAATTATCTGCTCCTTTGCAGCAATTATTATACATTTCCTGGGCGAAAGTGGAAGAGAGAAAGCACTGCGCCATAATAATGTATAACAGCATGCACTGGTGTCACAGCCTCCATTATCTGGTCTTACTGTGACACTAACCAAACAGCGATGGTATCCGTCAGGCTACGGGAACAACTATTTCACCCTTTTCCCACGTGACTGATTGACTCTGAACAACCTAGTGACACTAGTGGCTCTACTTTACCCTTTTTTTGTTGCTTAAGACTCGGGAATACAGCAGCATCTGGTCGGGTTTGATCAGCTTCACTAGCATTCTTACGAACAATCAAATTGATTGTCTCCTCTTTCAAAGAGTTGTCTAACTTGAATTATCTGCTCCTTTGCAGCAATTATTATACATTACCTGGGCGAAAGTGGAAGAGAGAAAGCACTGCGCCCTAATAATGCATAACAGCATGCACTGGTAGACTACCAGATGGCTGTTGGTGCTAAACAATGACTTTGTGTAGGAAAAATTCTGTTACAGTCATTCAATGTGACACTATCCAGCATGATGCTAAGTGTCAGTGACTGTACAGATATATCCATTTCATAATTTCAGTAACAAGTAATTTGCATCTAAATGTAAAACTTTTATAGGAGCATGTTTCTCCCAAAGGTGATAACAGAATTGATATTCAAACCAATTGTCTTACAGCAGACTCCAAATTCCACCTCAGTAGTCTTGTCAGCCAATAGTACAGGCTATGCCCTGCTTTGATGAACAAAGGAGTAAAACCACACTCTTGCACACACATGCAGTGTGGGCCACAGGGCATTCAGCAACATTTAGTGTTGCCAAAGCATTCCCGAACCACTCTATGATGAAAGATTATATTATGGATGGAACATCCAGCTGACAAAGGGGAACACTCATCTAAGTCATAACAGTAGACTAATGATTGACCATTTTCAAAGCAAATCATTACTTAGATTGTCACTAAACAATTTACATAAAGGATGCCCAGTGATAAAACTACATGCTTCTTTTTACATAACAAGAATTTGAGATCATGCCTGCACTCCGCAATTTATTGCTTAACAAAACACTTGTTTTGATACGAAAGAAAAGCAGAAACCAGAAAAAATACCTAGATCTTAAAAGAAAACCAGGATAAAATGAAGATGTTAAAAATCTTTCATGAGATTCTTTCCATGAGAGAAGTGGCAATGTCAATTTCATAGAGATTGGAAAGAATTTTGACATTGACAAGAGAACTATTAAGAATTTAATGAACTCATGAGATGTAGGAAGAAAGCACAATAAACAGGAATTTGTCACAGAAAAGAAAACCACACTTTAAAACAAAAGTAGAGGAACATTTGTTTATGTGGATCAAGTCCAAAACCTATCTCGAAAACAAAGATAATGAAATTCGCAAAAGAAGTGGGGCATGATTTCATCTCTTCTGAGACTTAGATCTAGAAAAGTAAGAAGCAAGCCATGGATGTGACAACATTGAGATTTCAAACAAGAAGCCTTTCCTCAGCTACTTTGTTGCCTCCCTTGCTTGAGGTCTTATAACCCTCTCCATCTCTCTGTTTCCTTTGCCACCAGACAGGTGATTAATAAGGAAGAGACTACTGTGATGAGTTGGTGGGAGTGTATTTGAGATTGGTGAATCATGATTGTAAGAAAATCAACCTGGTTTGCTCCTTGGGCATGTTGTTGAATGTATGAACTAATTATTAGTAAAGAGCCTAAAACACACACATGTCAAAGAATCCATTATTTTACCAATGCTCATACAACCTACACTTCATAAGGCATGTATGATTATGTATTGTCTTCCATAACCCAATACTTTCTCAAACTTCTTAAAATATCAAGAAAACTCAGATATAAAGAAAAGATAAATATATACAAAATCACTTTTCAGATTTTTTTCTTATCATTGACTGTGACAAGTACAAAATTCTAAGTTATAAACAAAAATTATATTAAAAAGGTGCAAAAATAGGTTTAGAAATAAAATCCACTCATAGAACAATTCAATAAAAATAAATGAAATGTCACAGTACTTAGTTACAATATCTCTCTGTTCATATTGAATGGTACAGTCTATTGCAAATTAAATAAAGTTGTGTATATTCATTTAACAAAAAATTCCCACAAAAAGACATTAAATTACATTTAAGGAGTAAAATCAAATGTGAAATGTCAGGAAATAATGAAAACAATAGGGCAAGAGGAAGCATTCTAACATTTTCAATGATGTTTCATAACACAGTTTTTAAGTTCCACCTTATGGAATCCAATCTATATATAAACTTTGAAACATTTGAAGCAAGGAGCTGAAATACAGCAACAAGAAATTAGGCCTTAAACAATGATATAGACAGTTCTAGTAAGCCCAAATGAGAGTATAATATAAACATTAAGGAATGAATTTTAAAAATACAGATTATTTTTAATTTATACTGACTCTTGAGCTTGAGATGAAAGCACCAAACATCTTCCCCAAAATTAAATGTGTTCTCAACACAAAGTCATTCTTAATTCTTAAAAAAGAGATTGTGAACATGAGTTTTAAAGAATGGAGTCTTTATTGACTAGTGATCAAGTCAAAGCACCATAGGTCTATGGAGAAAAGTGGTAAGAAAAGTATTCTATTCTCGGCAGTGCAGTGATGCCATTGTGTCAAGTTTCAAGTACAGATAAAACAAAACAAAAAAAAATTTTGAAAACAAAAAAATTGATTAAAAAAATTCCTTTTGCTCAAATTCACCCCTTAACCCTTGTACTACATTTACACTGGGATTTACTAAAACTGCCTAGATCTACAGTTCTCATTTCTTGCTGCTTATATAAGTCTAGTATTCTTTAAATATTGAATGAGAGTATCATGAATAAAACGATATTGCCCCATCGTCTGGACCATGTGCATTCTTTGATTACGGATACCAGCCAAGGCTTTGGGAAGATCCACATTCTACAGAGGGAAATGATAAACAAAAGCCAGTGATAAATTGAATTGATAAAGACTTGACACGCATGTATTTATCTATATATATATAATAATCCCTGCCTTTTTCAATATATGTATCTTATCAAAAGGTAAAAATTTTAATATATGATATTAACAATACGATTGCCAGCCTTTCATAACTTACGTGATTATGCTCCAAGCACCATTTCATGACCATGGTGAGGATGACCACGCCAGTACGTCCAACTCCTGCACTGCAATGCACAACCACTGGACTTTTCTGACCACGTCCTGTCTCAGTCTCAGCCAGTCTTGACATTGATTCAATTTCATCAACAAATCCTGGGTCAAAAGCATCAAATAAATTAGTCTTATGACAGAGGACAAGTAATGTGTGAATATCCTTGAGATAGTAAATAACTGATTACTATTGTGCCTCAAATTACGATAAATATTCTAAGACTCGCATTTGTCTTCTAAATTCCTTCCATTTTATTTTGTACAATAAAATTATAGCAATTAAAAAAACCTACACAATAAACAAATTGCCCAATTAAAACTCTTAGAAATATTATGAGATGTTCATCATGACATGAACAGATGCAAACAGCCATTCTGATAAACGCTACCAATTGCAAAGATCACCTTAATTCTGAAACAAACAAAAAAAGTGTTCCACCTAAAAATCCGTACGTATCCTCAGGGCATCCATGATCTGGCCAATCTGTGTACTGTAGATGCCAAACCATGTGTTCCTGATCTGAGCCACTGTAGCGCAAGATGATGCGACTGGTGACATAGCAAACCGAGTCATCAGTGAGCTGTAACTCCACTTCATACTGGTTTGTCATTTTTTGGTATTTTGAGGAAAAAATGGGGAGAAAAAAAAGGCTTGAAACACAAAGATTTCACTACTACAGTCATGAAATTACGGGTAGTTTCTTTTGTTTTTGTTTTTATGGTGCTGTTTAATTTTGGGGTTGTTTGTTGTTGGTTTTTTGGGGGAGGGGGGTGTTATTTGCTTGTTTATGGGGTTTATTTTCATGTAACATCTAACTTAAAATCATCCAAATAATAAAACCATCCTTACATCTCCATATACTTGCTTGTGATCAGATCCCGCTTCCTGAGGCCAGTAAACAAAGCATTTAGACTTTCCCATTTCCTGCAGCATAAAAATTAGGATAACACATTACAATTTGAATAATAATAATTAAAGAAGAAAAAAGATATTCATTAACCTTTTCTAAACTGTATTATGTGCCAATGCACACTAGTTGTATGGAATCAATTTCCCCTGTATATTTTTTGAGTGTGCAGAGCCATGTTTAACCTTCTAGAAGCGCCCCATTCGGCACCGTAGCAGGCCCGCAGCCGAGCGTCGCCCGCGAGTGTGTGACGTCAGCTAGCGAGGTTGCCTGGGGCCGTCAGCTGATTTTTGTTTTGATCGCAGTG
>JBCJKF010385253.1:0-14042 GCA_039654545.1 Plocamopherus ceylonicus | reverse complement strand
GGATTGTTTTATAACATTTAAGGAGTTTGAAAGAAAGCTAAAATATAGAGAAGAAATTTTCAATGAAAAATGGATTATGGGTAGGAGTTGCCACAGTGTGAAGTATACCAATGTTGGATTAAAAGGTCCCTTTAAATGGCCAGAGGAAATTGAATACACTTCAGTGAACTTCGTCTGCAAGCATTTTGGTGAATTCAAGTCAAGAGGCAAGACAAGAGAATCTACGTGAGTACTTCTTCATCATTATTGATTGTACTACTACTATTATTATTATTATGATCATCATTAACATTATTTTGTTTTAAAGCAGTGAATCACAGAAAGCGATCGTACAATTATTTGCATCGGCTGAAATTGTTTCTGTCTTGTATATATATATGATGTTATAAAATCATCCATTATTGTCAAGCTCGCTAGTGTAGGGGTAAATTACTACATACAATTAATGACCCCGGGGTCTACCTATCCTCTTTGGATAAGTGGACCCCGGGGTCTACCTATCCTCTGTGGATAAGTGGACCCCGGGGTCTACCTATCCTCTACCAATTGTAGATACATGGAACACATCAAAATTTAGGAATCTCTTTGAAACCAACAAACATGGGCGCAGCACATATCGCCAACAAGTTGGTGTCATGTGCTTCCAACCAAGAAGAAGATGAAAAAGAAGAAGCATGATAAGAGGTGGCCTGATAACTGGCTTTTATATTCTGGGCAGTTGTGAACAATCAACGGTAACTTTAATGAACAGCATGTCATCTTTGACATAGTGATTCTGCGGATCATCAAGAGTAGCCTGAGACACAAAGAGCGGACAGCCACTGGCAACGTTCATGTCAGCCACCTGAGGCCGATGAAAGCTTGTGCTGTTTGGATCAGGCAGAAACTCATCTTTCATATGCCTTTTGCTTTTTGATTGGTCAAGCAACAGCATAGTGATCTGGAGGAAATAAAATTTTCTGATGAAAATACTATAAATTAAGAAGGAATTCTACAGGTGATTTGTAGGTGTGCAAATTTTTATATTATATTATATTAGGCAAGCATTCTCTTCCCTCAAAGAAGGCCTATAATTTTATTTTATAGCACAATAGATTTGACACATTAGATCCAGACAATTAAAATGGGCCCCATAGAGAATGATTATAAACCCAGAGGGAAGAATCATTGATACAAAAACAAGAAGATTTCGGATCCACTGAGACTCAGGACAGCAGAATTGAACCGCCTAACACACAGTGTATTGGTCAGTAAGAACATTCTACTTCTCTATGTGAGGCGATTCGAAGCCACTGTCCCGGGTTCAAGTCTCAGTGGATCCAATATTTCCATTTTTTTTTAAATTTCAATAATTCTTCCCTCTATGTTTGTAAGCATTCTCTATGGGGCTCATTTTAATTGTCTAGATCTATTAAGTCAGATCCATTTCATTGTGCTATAATTAAGCCCCTTGCCTCATACTTGTTTTTTAAAAATGTTATGCTAAATTTCCCAAATAAGTTAGGTGAAGAGTGCTAAATTTAAATTTAAAAAAAATGTTTCCTCTTTCCTACTGCATAACTGTATAACTATATAAGTTTAAAGCTTTTTAAATAATAAAAAAAAGGCAATGTTTTTCTATTTAGATCAAGATCTTTTCCATATTTGTTTCTATTTTCATATATTCTAGCTTTTTATTGTAATTTTTGTTTTATCTTCTTTGTTGTTTGAAGAAGGGTATATACCCAAAAATTTACTGTTTTGTTTATATTCAGTATATAACTATTAGTATCACAAGAAAATTCTCATAGCATAATATTCATCAACAAAACTCAATTCATCAATTCCATGTAATTTTGAAAATTATAAATACAGGGTTATTGAAAATGATTCATCAACTTTCAAAGGGCTTTAACTCGCTTAAAAATAAACATTCAAAGATGATTTAAACATCAAATGAAAGAACGTTTAACAACGTTTTAGAATACAGCTTTAGCAATCTGAAACGAGACAGCTTTCGCAATAATACAAAAAGTGACCAAAATGACTCCCTCTTTTAACTTTTGTCATGTTCAATCTTTTGCTGAATCCCAGCCCCACATTCTCGAGAGCAGACCTATTAACTACCTGCTTATTCCATCGCCAAATGCTGTGGTCACAGTGGCACAGTCAGTTGTGCTTTGGGCTCACAATCGAAAGGTTGGTGGATCGAATCCTGTCAGGGGCATTATGATTTAACCCTTGGGCAAGGTTATTTGGGGGGGGGGGGGGGGGGGGGGGAATTGGCACTTTGCTCCAAATATACTCTAGGAAAGCTCTTTGGACTGATATAACACTTCCCTGTCTCAATCATTATTTCACACAAAATGCATTTTGTTCTAGAGTCCCCAGTTTGTCATTCATGTAGATAAAGCTTTTGTGCAATCTGTGCACACCATTACAAACTAAACCCTTGCATTGCCAAGCTATATTTACCACTATGCAATCCCCATTGTCAAGTGTTTTGACAAAATTTCCTGAAATGTTCTTTTAGAAAAAAAAAAATCCTTTCTGAGAACTATTGCTTCAAAGTTGATAACATCTTCCGACAGAATACACAAGTAGATGGGCTACCTATTTCTGAAGTCAAATATGCAGATTAGGTCATGTTACCTTGGCAGGCATCTTGGATTGCTAATTAGTATGTAAATTTCCTGTATATTGTCCTATATCGATGTTTCTGACTGCATAAACAAAATAAGGCCCTCAAAAGTGTGGAATAAAAGACAAAATGTTGTTTTGCTATTATAAAACTTGTTTAGTTGTAATTGTCTGGTCATATATGCAAAGGAGTTGTATCTATTTGTTTCATCGCGCATTAGCTCAATGGCCGGGTCAGGAAAAACAAGTCTAACAGTAATAGTAATATTCAGGTTTGTCGATGTCCTCTCGCTCTACTGTTGCATTTCTTATTCCAACAAGGTCTACATCATTACTGCAGTCAAATAGCACTCTCTTGGATCACCATTCTCAATGATTCTCAACATCAAATAAAGTGTCCACCTCCATCCACTTTCTTGTCTGGCACGCTCCCAGCCACCGCTACTCTTTTCTTCCGTTGTTAGACTCATCACTGCATTTGCCGATACTAGATCTAAATGTTGATGTTGATCTAGATCTAGCTCTAGCTCTATGCTCGAAATCATCATCATCTGAAAATCTTAACCAGAGTCTGAAACACGTCAGCAAATTTCTTCTTCACTGTCAGATTCCATAGTTCAGTGGTAAAAATGTGAAAAATGCTTTCAAAACGCAACTGTCACCTTAAAAAAAATTCACGAAGCGGAAGGAGGGCGTTGGCGATAAAGGGAAGCTACTGTGCAAATACGACAATGCAGTACACGGCAGTATTCGCCTTGTAATTGAGTGTTATTCATAATTCGCCTTATGACGAACATGGCAATGGCGGCCACAACTGGAAGATTCGCCTCGTGGCTTAATTGGCAACGAAAAGGTTAAAGGATTTCTCTTTCATATGAACCGTTTTTCATCTCCATACATCAAATAGTAATCAAATTATAAGGGTTAAGTTTTTGATGAATCTTTTTGAATAACCCAATGACCCTGTACTTAGAGGAACTGTTGCTGAAGCAAGTCATTGATGCCACTGAACATGTTGACATGAAAGAGACCAACACTGAGAGAGTACAAAATTTATTTCTTATGAAAACATTTAGAAGATTTTTTTTTTTATTGTGGAAAAAAACCCAAAATAAAAAGCTTTTCCAAATTAAATGTAATCATAATACCAAACCCTCCATTTTGACTTTAATCTCTCCAAGTGGCATGTTCCTTCCGGAATGTCGCCTTCATGATGGCCCCTATGTACAAATTCCTTTCCATGGCCATCTTCCAAGCTGTTGTCAGTGTTTCCAAGTTTATCTCTCGATGTCATCACTCTGCATCTATCATTTGGTATTCTTCCTTCAAAGATGTTTTGTTCAAGACTTTCATGCTGTTTGATGTGACCAAAATAAACCAGCTTTCTCTTTTTTACAGTCTTGACTAGCCATTCTCTTCCTATTTCAAGGTTTTCAGGATTGGATGCATTTGTTCTTTAATACAGTAGATGCCGTCTAAGTGCATGGTGGTTGGGAGCAGGCTTGAGTGTGCACTTGTCCAAAGCGTGCACTTAGGTGGCGGCCCACATGGCACCCGATTTTACCCTATGGATAGAGTTATTAGAGTGACGTCCCTTGATTTTAACAAATGCTTTGCCTTTGACACCATGCTGTACTGTGCTGGCCCTGCCCTGTCTCTCGTGCCATACTTGAAGTCAATCAAATAAAGCTGACCAACCAATTAAAGAAAGGGAGAGAGAGGAAGGGTGGTTGGGGTGGGGGTAAATCCCTTTTAACTTTCACTTTTGGCCGTATCACACTGAAATGATTACGTAAATGACTTAATGAGGGCCTAGATCTACACTATCTGCCTGGGCCTCATGTTACTGCCAGACAATTATGTGAATGGCGTCTGGAAAACTAGCCGGGTGAAGGAAGCCTTGGTTTTTGTGGCGCTTTGGTGTGAAACATGGTTTGCGCCCTCTTTGTTACATTGGCTTTGATCACATTCACACCTGTATGGAATAGCACGGCAAATGCTCCGTCTCTCATGTCATGAAAGGCGTGCCATGTCTTTGCAAGGTCAATTATTAACTATCATTATGCTTCTTGTGGAGAAATGCGAGCATGCAATTAGCTGAAGTGAGGCCAAGCAGCCGTGCATTTAATGATAGAGTTTTATATAGGGAAAATTCGGTCAGAGCAGGAAAGCAAAGACCCCTGCTGAAGCGTGCACTTGTGCGGCGTGCACTTAGGCGGCGTCTACTGTATTTTAATCGTTGAAATTGTTAAATCAATTTAATTAAACTTAATTGATGACTTAAATAGAAGAAATAATAAATGTGATAAAATTATTATTTTACCTTAAGACCAAAAGGCCAAGGAAGGAGTGCATCATATTCGCCTTTCATCACCACGAAATAAAGGGAAAGATGCGTGTTTTTTCCGAGGCCATCCCCATTTAAGTAGACTCTTGCACACATTTTGTATCCAAAACGACTACTATAAAATGGTTGGCTGTACAGTGAAACTGTTCTTCCTAGAACTGCATCCTGAAAATGTGCAATATAAACCATTACTGGTAATATCAAATTTTTAATCAAATTAGATTATATCACAATTACATGCAGGCTGACATTTAAAAAAAATTTTTGACTGTTGAATTTCCATATTCCCCAGACAGAAAAGGTAGGGCTTACATGATGGATCTGTCAGAAACTGACCAAACAGGGTGTATAATTCGTACCGGAAAATATACATCCATCTAGCTCAAAGTTAAAAACTCACTTTCACAGTAAAATGTATCTACACATAAGTTTTATTTCATTTAACTTCAAGTAGTGATTTCCAAGGCTAACATGACAGTAACAGCCTTTAGGATTCAAACAAATAGCCTTTCATCCATGCTGACCCTTAAATTTCTTTCTATCAAGGCAATGGTCATTACAGTAGGACTTATAAAATTAAAAACCACCCTTTGGGGGAAGAGGTCCTGATAAGAATAAGAAGGTGTTCTTCTTCTTCCTCTTTTATGTTTTGGGGTTTTTTTTTCGTCGTTTTTTTCAATGAAACATCGTCAAAACAGTAAAATGATGTCTTACAAACTGACACATTGACTTCTGACATACAAACAATAACATACACTTTAAAGACAAGATTTCATGTAGGTAATTCATTCAGACCCCTATGTCCAGAGCTGTACAAATCTTACTTTTCTTGAAGCCTCACAACATCAATTCCTCCCCACCACCTGTTCCCCTCCACTAACAACAAAGCCTTACACTTTTGTAATGATTCATGGGGAGGGGCATGACTAGACTACATTGTATTACACATATTTTTATAATTGGATGCATGTAATATAGTCCGCATCAAACGCCATAGCAAAATCTGCTGATTAATACTAGAGGGGAAAGTTGAGGGGAAGAGAGCCAGAGGGAGGCAGAGAATCATATGGTCTATTAAAATAAGTAAATGGGCCATGTTATATTATTGTCTAAGTCTACCAGAAAAGCCAGCAATCATGAAGAATGACAGGCCATTGCATGTCTACCTCTGTGACAGAGATGACACTTTTGATGGTCGCTAGTCTTATTTTTTTCTTGTCTGTTTTTAATCTTTGATTTACGATACTATAAGTTTTATGAATACTTTTATACTCTTTTTACGATTGACACACAATATAATTTCCATTTTTATTGGATCAATAAAGTTTTTGAATTGAATTGAATTGAATTGAACTGAATAGTCTTAATTAACTGACTCATGTGATGACTCATCATCACGGATCTCTCATAATTTTACCAAAAAAGGGCCCTTGAAAAATATTTAGCAACGATTCAATCCAAACACATGCATCCGACCCTGATCAGACTTGCCCAAATCCATGCGAAGAGCAATACTATCTGAATTTGCAGGACTAATAGCACAACAGTAGATCGCTAGTCTCATATAGAAAGACTTCTAAGAGTGCGAAACACACAATTGGACATTTGTATTGTCCATATAAAAGGAGATCCTCTCTGCATTCCCAGTGAGTGGAAGAGAGGAAAATAGCGAGGATATGATTTTTAAAAAAGTCAGAATCTTCAAAAGTGAAGGCAGACATAACACAGTAGATGCAGAAGCTAACTAAAATTTTTCTTTCTTCCTTTTTTGACGCAGATTTGAAAACAACCGGACACTGTCAACGGTAAAATTGTACTTTTAGACCGAAATCAAATTCCCAGACTTCACCGTGGAAAATCATACTAAATACATGTATGATTGAGTAGGAATATATGGCAGGTATGTAAAAGCATATATGGAGCCTAGCCTGCAGGAAACAGGCAAACGCAGAGATACGGGGCCTGCAGATAGCATAGGGGCAAGCCAAGAATAGCTGTTGACACATAAATATGGGATCCACGGGCTATGTATGTGGCAGCCTCGACTTTGCAGAGCGAATATACACAGGACCCAGAGGTTGAGGCCGATTGAGGCTGGTTCAACCTTTACTTTATCTAAAATTCCAACGACTCTAAAAAAAAAAAAAGAAGATATGACATATCTATCTATCTGGTACTTTACCCTTCTCCTGATGCTGAAATCTCTGATTTTCCAAAGCAATGTCCCATCATAGTTTGCTGTTTCAATCATCTGAAATCTCAGATCCATCTCAGCAAGGCGAATTTGAACATCAGGAATTTGTTGCGGATCATTTCTTTGCCCTCCTGACACAACTAAAAATAAAAATTACAAAAGTACCACCTACTTTCCTAAGGTTTTTTCATGCATTGTTTATGACTTGTAAAATGCTTTTAGAAAAAAGTATATCTGTGTTTGGGAAGAGAGGGGGAGAAGAAAGGGAGATAAGCCATAAATGCTTTTAGAGAAAGTATATCTGCTTATGGGAAGAGAGGGGGAAGAATTGAAGCGCATACTTGTTTCCACTAATATATAAATCATCGTTTCACTGTAGCTAAGTTTAAGGCAAGAAAATAAAGTTGAAGAATATTAAAAAAAATACATGTTCCAATCTGACGAACCAAAAGTTTGGGATCTGATAATGGCAAAGACCAACATTGTACACTTTATACATACTGGATTGATTTACTGCTTGTCGCAGTTGTGTAATCTCCTCTCTTAGAATATTTAGCTCCGCAGCCATTTCATCTGATTTCCTCTCCAGTTTCAGATTCTTCTCCGACTGAGTGACAATTTTCAGCTGCATTAAACATAAAGTCAACACCAGGTCAAGTACTTTAAGATTAGCATATAAAGTCAATAATACATTCATTTGGTTCAGAACAATGAAAATAACTGTACAGAAAGGAAATACTTTCTCAATGAGAAATTGAAAATGTTACCAAAAATTATGATAAAAGATATTGGAATAAATCCTGAGAAAAAATACAATTTCATACATATAAGATCAGAATGAATTTAACAACTGCATAAGTGCAAGACCTTGTATATATTGAATTTCAAAGAAGCCAAAATATAGGTAATAGTAATAATAAAAGTCAAAAAAAAAAAAAGATCACAACTCATAAACAATTGAAAATGAAACAGCAACAAATAGGATTGTGGTTTTATTATCATGCCGATAACCGAATGAGCACCATGGCAGGTATGGCTATGGTGACAGATGACGGATTACAATTAAATTTGACTTCATTCCATCAAATTTAGATAAATGATAATTTTTTCTCCCAACACCGATTCCATTTTTGTGAATTTCATGATCTCATTTGTTTACAAGCCATTGCATAACACTGGTTGTCTCACCCATTGTCTTTTCATTTTAACACCAAATTTTTCTCAACGCCACGTTTCCTTTGATCCTTACATTAGCAATTTAGAGCAATCTGACCGTAAAGCGGTAACTGATTGATGAAAATGAAAATAAGACATGGGCAAAGAAAATGTAGGGCCGTGGGGTGCTCATGAGACTTAGTAACATTGGTAGGAAGAAAAACTAGGACATATACACGTCAGGGTATGAGCGAATAGCAAAGCCATGGTTGGGTCTCTTGACTGTCAGAGTCATCTTCTCCACATGAACTCAGGTCTGTGTTCCCTCTCTTCTTATCTCTTGTCACAAAAATAATCTGCAAATATGGCCCTCTAATGCTAACTCTGGCTCAAGATATAGAAGATTAAGAACCCTCAATCGATTTGAGTAATGGGCCATCTCGCCATTGTTTTGCAATGTTGACTGACAGAGGGTCTCAGACGCCATCTTCGTGTAACATGGTAACAGTTGACTAATGAAGCAAAATACTCCACACATTTGTAGAATCCTTGTTTTGCCACAAACCACACTGATGTAATATGAAACATTGAAACTTTGCTAAAAATATTTATAGTGCTACCTTTCATTAATAAAAGATGACCAGGTCAAAGAAGAAAACAGTTTCTTCTTATCCATTTTAGCTCAATTTTTACCATTTTTGTGGTTGGTTGAGTTTTAAAAAAGTATTGATTTCAAAATGTATCTATGGTATATTTTTCTTGGGAAATTATTTTATATAAATAATAAAATGATTCAGGAAGTTCAAATCCTTTCTTTAAAAAATTTAGTGCTCTTGTGGTCCTGAATTTTTGCGCATCAATGCAGATCTACTCTGTCACTTAAAAATTACAAAAAACGATTTTTCAGAAAACATTATACATCAGAATAGGGAAATGACCCTTGTTCATTAAAAACAAATAGCATGGCTCTATCAAATCAAAATCAGATCTTTGAGATGACATTCACTCCAATGACATCTAATCTTTGCAAGCTGGATATTTTTTAGTTAAAAATAGTGCATGGTTTCAGGGAAGGTAACTCTTCAATAAATACATTTTTTAAAGTTCATTTTAAGTCACAATTTTGAAAAAAAGGAAAAATAATGAAAATATATCAAGTAATTACATTGGAACACAACTAAATCAAAAAATGAATATGATAAATGTGAAGAATAATAAACGATAATAAATATGAAGAATATTCAAAACCTGGACACCTCTAAATTGGAGCACTCAACGTTTTCATAGTGCACAGATTAGGACTATTCCATCCAAACACATTTCATTGACGACGTCCGATGGCATTGGTAACCAAGAGCACGGACCTTTGATTTGTCAATGTTGCATAGGCTTGCTTCATTCTAGCCTATTCCCAGTCTCAGCTCTTTCTCCATCACGCCCCGCCGTCACCCAACATGCTGTAACCTCCTGCCCATATGTAAACGAGCGAATGGACTAATAAGTTGAAAAAGGTTAAACCTGACCCACTGACCCATGATCAGGTTTTTACCTTTGCCAAACTTTATCTCAAAACAAGCTTCAATGACATCAAATGGATCCTATAACATCTGACAAGCCTCCACAATAACAGACAATAACAGGTCTCCACACAAATGATCCTATTGCATCTAAAGCAATCTTCCCCTTAAAAAAAGGAAGTCCTGTTTTGCTTCTTTGATTGTTACCTTTAAATTCTTGATTTCTTTATTCAGCAAATTCTTCAATTGGTCAACTTCTCTCTGATAGGATGAAGAAAGAATTTTTGCATTCTATTAGAAACTTAAAAAAATAGATAACCAATGAAATCCATGGAATTTGTGCACCTGCCACAGTCCCATTTATTTATTTATATCATTCATATGGTTAAGCCTCAGACTGAATCAACAGCCACGTGGTGTTTTCCACTTAATTTGGTCAATAAAAAATAACAAAAACAACCCCCCCCCCCCCCTTCGAAAAACCAACAAAAAGACATGCCAGGCAGGCCACATCCGGAGGGCAAGAGACTACTGGGGTGGAAATTCCTATCCCAATATTACCATGGTATGCAGTTCAATCATTTGTTCTTCAACCTCATATTTGTTGTTCTAGACTGAACCAAGTGTATACAGTTGAAGGTAATGTATAGTATTATGGCTGTGTGATGCACATGAGCTATTCACGTAACTGAAGCTTTTATTTTTCCTTTGGTTTAGAACTCCTGTCCACCCGATTACCAAGCACTATTCCCCAATGGCTATATGCATTGGGTGCCACAGATTATCTCATTTACTGTGTGATTTGAAGCATTGCATGCTCTTCTTCCTTTTTTTTTTTTTCACTTTAAATATCACCTCATGAGTTAATAGTACATGACTTGGTAAACTTTCGATCTGTACTAAGCACTTTATACTCTAATCAGTTTTGTTAAAAAATTTTATGTTTTAACTTTTCTACCAATAGCAAAAAAACAAACAACAACAAAAATAGTTTAAAAAACACAACAAAAAATAAACCACCAAGCACACAAACATAAAATATATCCTTGAACATAGGCCTACATCTCATACATAGATGGGGTTTGTTTTGGTTTGTTAAGTTGTTTTTTTTTTTAGGGGATTTTCTTTTTCAGTTCAATTGTGTGTGTGTGTATCGCGCGTGTGTGAAGTGCGCACAAGAGAGATTTACCTATATTTTTAGAACGATATCAACTTATATCGTGTTTAAATTATCCCCCACCCCCTCCTTTTTTCTTCTTCTTTGTGGTACCACCGAAAATGGAGGACCACTGTACAGTTTTACATGAATTTTTTGTGAGAGTCAATGTGATGCTTAAATGTAAATGTGAGAATGTCGTCTATTTCTGCAATGTGGATGGAAAAAAAAAGTGTGGGTGGGAATCAACTCTGGATGGAGGTATTGTCATTTTCCTGCTGTGTCCTCTAGTTCTTTGGTTCCACTGCTGGGTGGTTTTTAGGCAGGAATATGTCGGCAATGTTGTTATTTGACTATTTTGAAGAATGATGTTGCATTGTTTCTTTTTCGCCTTGTGTGTAGTTGTTCAAGTTCAAGGTTCAATCTTTGAGCACGATCGTGGGTGTAAGAGAACAATGGGGTTTGATGTTTCTGTGGATATGCCAATCGCTTTATTGTTCTTTTCTGAACACGAGAGACTGAGCACTGGCAGTGCGATTCCATACTGGTGTGAATGTGATCAAAGTCAAAGCCAATATAACAAAAGGGGCAGTCTCTCGTGTCATGAAAGGCGTGCAATGTCTTTACTAGGCTGATTATTTACTATTACTATCATTACAACTCTTGTGGAGAAATGCGAGCGTGCACTTAGCCAAAGTGAGGCAGAGGAACCGTGCACTTAATGATAGAGTTTTATATAGGGAAAATTAGGTCAGAGCAGGAAAGCGTGCACTTGGCCGAGAATTAAGTTTATGGAGAATGTGGGCTTGTAGGACTTTGTCATATGCATTTGAAAAGTCCTGAGGGATGGAATCTGTTCGACCTCTATGATTGAGTACTGCTGCGAAGTCATTTTTGATCGATAACAGTTGGGTTTCGCATGTTCGTCTTTTGCGGAGACCATGTTGGGCATCAGTGACAATGTTGTTAGTCTCCAAGTCTTCAGTTATTGGGGATCTTACAATATGTTTAAGGAGTTTGCAGCAGATACAGGTCTGTAGTTGTTTCAACAACAGGTCTGTTTCTGCTGTGCTTTTGGTACCTTTCCTGAATACTGGTTGGACAATTGCATGTTTCAAATCTGTGGTACTTCACCTGAGTTGATGGAAAGTTGAAAAAGTCGCGTCAATGCTGGCACTATTTCGTTGGCTACCAGCTGTAGAAGACACGTAGGGATTCGATCTGGACCTGCAGTCGTTTTGGTTTGAAATATTCCAGAAGTTTCTTCACCCCTTTCTCGGTTAGTGTAAAATCTAGCATTGTTGGATTTTGATTTTAACTTAGGTTTGGAAGAGGACTGTTGATGTTCTGAGTAAATACAGAGCAAAACTGATAATTCAGGATATTCACCTTTTCTTTGCTGGTAGTGTAAAAGATGTTTTCTGTTATGAGTGGGGCTACGCCCTTATTATCATGTTTCCTATTTTTGATGAACTTCCAGAGGCGTTTGGTAGAGTTGTCTGAAAACATTTCTGGGAGACATCTTTCATAAGCATTTCTATTTTTGTTTCTAGTTTCCTTCATAATGGATTTGTATTTTTCCATCATTCATTTCATTTGACTGCTTTGCTTTCTTCCATGCCTTGTTTTTCCTTCTTGATAGTCTTTTCAATTTGGTGTTAATCGATGGCTGGTGAAATTTTGTTGAGTATGTTTTTGTTGGTACAAACTTTTTCATCATGGTGTGTAGATGGCCATAAATAGCAGACCATAGTTACTCAACTGATTAATTTGCTTGGATCAGTTGGTTCTGAGTGAATCTCCTTGTCTCAGTCCATACTGTTGAGATGTCCTCTTTTATACTTTTTTCAATATATAGTAATCTTATGGGTAACAGGCTTGACTTTTACTGGGCAACATTTTATTATCTGTAAAAACAATGCCATGGTCCCTCAGACCAGGCTTTGTATGTATCGTTTCGACAAGATCGGGTCTGTTCATTAGAAATAAGTCCAGAATTCTATCACCCCTGGGTTGTGTCTTATTTGTTTGTGTGAGTCCTAAATCCTGAGTAGTACGTGTCCTAAATCCCGAGTAGTTTCAATAAATGCATTATTGGTGTAATGAAATATTAGTGGCTGGTAATAGTTTCACTTATCCAGTTGATGTCAGGGGGGTTTAAGTCACCCCCTGTCAATAAGATGTAATTCTTATTTATATTCTTATTTATTGACTTATTTATGGACTTGGGGCAGTTAGTGATGGCCAACATTAATTTCTCTTGGCATGAATTTGATGGTGTCCTATATATTGACCCCACCATGAGATCCTGGGACTTTTTTGAGGTATTGATTTTCACAAATATTTCACTAGTCACCGTGTTGTAGTCATTGGTCGTTTCTAAAATCAGCACTGTTTACATTGTTGATGTCATTGAGAATGCTTGGTTAGGAATAGAATGGCCTGTAAGGTTGTGTAAGTGAGTTGAGTAAAATTTCAGCTGGAGTAAAATGACGATAAAAGGACTGGAAGGAAGTATGGCAGCCAATAGGGTGTATTATGACTAAAAGCCATGATTAAAATTAGAGAATATAGATTGACTTTAAAAAAAGTGCAGAAGTTATGTAAAATCAATATCTTGTATATAATAAAAGGATATGTTGAAAATCCTAGAGGCTGAAGTATAATAATCCAGTGCAATATTAAAAATCTTGAAAAATTTGTAGAACACAACAAAAACACAGGCTGTAAGGCGAGAACACACAACACAATTTCATTCTGTGCATAAAAAAATATACAATCTGCTTGAAATTAGCATTCAACCTCTTTTCCCTGTTATCTAAAACCTTCAAATTAACAAAATAAAGCAAATACAATAAATCATGTTACAGGTTTCTGGCTATATTTTGGCCGAAAGCAATTGGGCTTCAATAGCAACTGATATAAAACACTTGGACTTGAGTTATGACAAATGCCTGAAGCATCCTGTGACATTAATTTTGTGTGTGTGTGTGTGTGTGGGGGGGGGGGGGGGGGGGGGGGCTCTTCCTTCTTTCTCTCCCAACACACAAGACC
>JBCJKF010384143.1:0-14065 GCA_039654545.1 Plocamopherus ceylonicus | reverse complement strand
AGAGAGAGAGAGAGAGAGAGAGAGAGAGAGAGAGAGAGAGAGAGAGAGAGAGAGAGAGAGAGAGAGAGAGATGGTGAGAAAGAGACATTGACAAAAACAGAGCCAACTTGATGCCCACATTACCTGGTCCATAAAATACTGTGGCTACCCAAACTATTGCAAAAATCGTTCTCTACATTATCATCCACTGCAGACAAGAACTCAACGTCAACGTTTTTTTTTTTGTTGTTTTTTTTTTTGTTTGTTTTTTTTATTCCAAAGCACCATTGAAAAAAAAAGGATAACATCAGCAACCCCAAGCGTACATTTTTGTTTGTTTAAGGAGACAATGCTAAGCCAAGTCATGACAGTCAAGGTGAGTCGTTTTCGATTAATTTTCGGAGAGCTATTTCACTGTCGGCACGCGTCACGTTCGTTAGAAAGAAGTTGGGTTTTTTTTGTATTAGCTCCCCTTAATTACCACAGGAATTCTAATCCTCCCGGATGACTTTCATTTCACATGATTAGAATCAACAGTTCGATCACGCCCTTGCCCGAAGAGTAAACACAAAAGATTT
Organism: Plocamopherus ceylonicus; assembly: GCA_039654545.1. Taxonomy (NCBI): domain Eukaryota; kingdom Metazoa; phylum Mollusca; class Gastropoda; order Nudibranchia; family Polyceridae; genus Plocamopherus; species Plocamopherus ceylonicus. Next base: position 13,508 of record JBCJKF010384143.1, on the reverse strand, counting down.
ATAAACTCCTTTATTGTTGCTATAGACCAGAGCCGATTGCTTCTGAGATCTAAGCCGGCACATCTCATCATATTGAACTTTGGAGAAGAAAGAGTTACTTTTTATTATTTTATTAATTAACGCTGCTAATCAACAGTTCCTGGTTTCTTCTTCGTCATTACTCCTTTTACCTCATCTTCTTTACCTCCTCGTCTCAATCTTCTCATTACCCACATCCTTTCACGCCCCCTCTCACTATTCCCTCCGTGCCACCCCATCTCCGCCTCCTCCTGCCCGTCTCTTGTACGTCCTCCCAAACCTCCCCCTTCTTCTTTCTTCTCCAAATCATTATTCTCCCCATCATTTTCTTTATTTTCCTTTTCCAACATCTTTACTTTCACTTATCCACTCCTTCTCATTCTCCTCCTCTTCAACCTCTTCGTTTTCAAATTTTCTCTTTAGGATTACAGTGTGGTTCTTGTACCTTCAAGGTTTCCTTTCGAAGCACTGAATTACCTTACATTGGCAGAAGAAAATAGTAGAGAACCACGGTGAAAACGATTCTTTATTCGATATTTACAAGAACGACTTTGTACCCATACTTATAGCTTGTCAGATATTTTTTTCTGACAAGTTGCTGTGTCCTTGAACATACACGTATCTCTGTAAATGAGTCCAAAGAGAGACATTTTGTATTTTGATATTTAGTGCTACTTTTCATCTATGGCTATGTGGCTTTATCGCTGACGTAATCTCGTAAAATTTCGAACTTGATATAAAGTGAAAACAAATACATGTATCTCAAACAACGAGCCATTAGTTATAAGACAGCCATGGTTTCCCCCATCAGAAAATGTCTAATGCTTTTCTCTTAGTTTGGCGGAGTTTACGATGCTAAGAAATATTTAAATAAGTCTATAAGACACAACGGATATAACTAGAGTCATGAAATTTGTCAGCATTATGATTTTATAGTCAGTCTTTTATGGTCAGTTTGGTTGTAAATCAATGTAAAAGGATACACTCCTCAAAACAGGAATCTTTATGTCTGTCTGCCTGTCTGTCTCCCTGTGGGTCAAGCCTTTGTCCTTCGGTCAAAATATTTCTTTCCTTGACACAAATGAGCCAATTCGACCTCCGCCCCCTTTTTTCAGCTAAATTTTATTTTCTTTGGTAATATTCTAATGACAACGACTTTGCTCGTCATTAATTTGTGTGGGTCATGGGTGAGGACAGGGGGACGGCTAGGGGAGGGAGGTATGAAAATTCAGTACGGCTTGGAACGTTTCAATCAACTAAAATGCACCTCGTGCATCACAGTTCCTGTTGAGATTCTGACGAGATGGTATGCAATGGGGCGATTCAGTGCCGTCAAAAAAAAAAAAAAAATGTCCGGAGAGTAAATCTCAGTATTACTCCAAAGATAAAGTCGAGTAATCCTCAACGGAAGAGGCAATAAGTGGCAGGGATTACAGTCACCACTTTGTTTGTGTCAAAGTGGAATAACCCGACAAGCTGAAATATGTAGCTGCCAAATAGCACACTAAAATAGCTCAATACGTTAATATTCCAATCTGTCAGCTTTAAAGTGTGGGGCCATATAGTTAAAAAATCGGCGTGTATTGGAATTAGATTTCCATAACGACAATATTTAAAGATATAAAGAGGTTTTAACTGTGCACTAAGTCATCCAACACCTACCTGTTCATCGTCGAATTCAAGGAGCTGGAGGAAATCAGCAGAGAATGTTCATTTATTTTCGTGATAGAGTTCTGCTGGCAATTCTATCCCCCTAGGAACCCACCCCCTCCCCCCTCGCCCTTGCATCGGCAACTTTTTTGCATGCTTCAATCGTATTTATGTTTTCGTCTCCACTTAATCACGTATAAGTATAACGTGTCAGTTCATGCCAATTTTCGATAGATTTCCATCTAATGCGACTGTCATTTGAAATTGAAATAACTCCGTTATTGTGGTAAATTGATGGTTTCAATTTTCCTGTTGAAATATTACGGGCTTTTTGAAGCACCGGAAACTGAAGATTGGAGACAACACAGTAAATCTACTCGTTCACTTGAACCTCGACTGCCTTGGCGGTTATCCCCAGAATTAGTAGACTTTGTCCAAAGTACACTGCACTAAATTTGGCAACGGAATCAGAAGATTCTAATTTGTTACTTGTTTATTACCTTTTAATAGCGTGAAGATTAGATGGCATTGGATGCTTGTCAAACCCTTTATGATGTTCGAATGAATACCGAAGCTCTCTGAAAACGAAAATATATTAGGGAAAGCTAAGTGGTCCGCAATGAGGGACTGTGAAAATTCTGGCACGCGCTGCAACTTGAACCCATGACAATGAATTGACTTAACTTTCCCAACACTCACTATCGATGCTCTCAGCACTACAATGAGAGCCAGACCATGCATCATGGAATGAAACAGCCTGCTTAACTTTTTGACCACCGTTAGCCGATATATCGGTATGAGCACGATTTTTTAAACTCTTACACTAACATTCGGTCAAAACAGTATATCGGGATGAGCGCAATCTAACAGCAATTTGTTCACATAGTCGGATGAGTCCGATCGTGCTCATCCCACTATGTGAACAAATTGCTCATCCCGATGATATTGTGTGTGTACTCATCCCGATGATATCATGTGTGTTCTCATCCCGATAATATTGTGTGTGTGCTCATCCCGATGACATTATGTGTGTGCTCATCCAGATAATATTGTGTGTGCTCATCCCGATGATATGATGTGTGTGCTCATCCCTATGATTATGATGTGTGTGCTCATCCCGATGATATTATGTGTGCGCTCATCCCGATAATGTTGTGTGTTTACTCATCCCGATGATATGATGTGTGTGCTCATCCCGATGATATTGTGTGTTTTCTCATCCCGACAATATTGTGTGTGTGTTCATCCCGATGATATTGTGTGTGTACTCATCCCGATGATATTATGTGTGTGCTCATCCCGACAATATTGTGTGTGTGCTCATCCCGATAATATTATGTGTGTGCTCATCCCGATGATATTGTGTGTGTGCTCATCCCGATAATATTGTGTGTATACTCATCCCGATAATATTGTGCGTGTGCTCATCCCGATAATATTATGTGTGTACTCATCCCGGCAATATTGTGTGTATGCTCATCCCGACAATATTGTGCGTGTGCTCATCCCGATAATATTATGTGTGTTTACTCATCCCGATGATATCATGTGTGTGCTCATCCCGATGACATTATGTGTGTGCTCATCCCGACTATATTATGTGTGTGCTCATCCCGATGATATTGTGTGTGTGCTCATCCCGATAATATTATGTGTGTGCTCATCCCGGCAATATTGTGTGTGTGCTCATCCCGATAATGTTATGTGTGTGCTCATCCCGACAATATTGTGTGTGTGTTCATCCGGATAATATTATGTGTGTGCTCATCCCGATGATATTGTGTGTGTACTCATCCCGATAATATTATGTGTGTGCTCATCCCGACAATATTGTGTGTGTGTGCTCATCCCGATAATATTATGTGTGTGCTCATCCTGATGATATTGTGTGTGTGCTCATCCCGATAATATTGTGTGTATACTCATCCCAATAATATTATGTGTGTACTCATCCCGATAAGATTGTGTGTATGCTCATCCCGACAAGATTGTGTGTGTGCTCATCCCGATAATATTATGTGTGTGCTCATCCCGTTGATATTGTGTGTGTACTCATCCCGATAATATTATGTGTGTCTACTCATCCCGATAATATTATGTGTGTAATCATCCCGATAACATTATGTGTGTGCTCATCCCGTTGATATTGTGTGTGTACTCATCCCGATAATATTATGTGTGTCTACTCATCCCGATAATATTATGTGTGTGCTCATCCCGATAATATTATGTGTGTGCTCATCCCGATAATATTATGTGTGTACTCATCCCGATAATATTATGTGTGTGCTCATCGCGATAATATTATGTGTGTGCCCATCCCGATAAGTGGACAGAATTGAAGTCGAAAAGTTATCCCGATATTTCAGCGTATGATAGTCAAATAGCCAGGAGGGAAAATAAATCAAGAGAATCCAACACATTGACACACACCCTGCTGCGGATTAACCGGAACCCTCAGAACAAAATATGGTCACAATATTATTATGGTCACAATTAACAAAACGTGGCTAAACAAAACCGAACACCTCGCTGAGGTTAAACAAGAAAACAAAAACAAAAAAACAACAACAAAAACCCCCAAAAAACAAAACAAAACACACACACAAAAACAACAACAAAAACAAAAACAAAAAGAAAACAAAACAAAACAAAAAAACACAACAACAAAAAACAACAAAAACAAACAAACTATCAAAACCAAAAACAAAACAAAGCAATACAAAAAGAAAAAAAAAGTTCCACTCGTTCAGGACGATGACCGTTTTTTAAAACCTACGACTGCACGATTAGAAAGATCTTTAAGAAAAAATAAAACCTGTTCTCAAAAGATGAATACAATTTTTACGGAAATTACACCACGAAACCCCTTTAAATTGCCTCATAATGTATATCTCTAGAAAACATTCGTGCATCATTGCCTTAACAAACATGCTAAATAATCAGTTTTAAAGATTTAAGATAATAAGTTGAATGATGATTGACATGCACTCGATCAACTCTGTCAACTTAACTCTCTCTGTGCCATGAGCTGATTTGTCAGCATGTGCAGGATTTAACTCTTTGACTACAGTTTTCCCATATGTCGGGATGAGCGCGAACGTGCTCATCACGATATATGGGGAAACTGTAGTCAAAGAGTTAAATCCTGCTGATGCCGATGATTGGACTCTTAGTACACAAAGAGTTAATTGCGCTCGTGCCGATATATAAAGAATTGGCATAGAACGAGTTGAAGCAAGGCGTTAAGTATGAATGAAATTGGAAATTATGAATGTCTGAACATAAGACAAACACGTCGTTGTTGTTACAGGCTTGAGAACCGGAGGGTAACGAGCAGACAGCTGATGGTGTCGGTGAGCCAATGCTCGAGAAATTAAAAATACAAAGCATTTTTGTCGCATTTCGTAACTAGCTGTTTTATGGAAATGCTAACATTTAAAAAAAATTGCTAAGGTAATAAGAAAGAATGATTTAATGGCGTGTATGTCATGTACACTTTAAGGAGATTGAGTGGGGTGTACTATATGAACTCATTTTGAAAGAAACCCCTCTTCTTTTTCATCTTAAGCCCTTCCGGCGATTGGCAGCCAATCAGAACGGAGTTTCGGCAAACCACGATTTGCTTTGCGTTTTAATGGAAGGCTTATAATATATATCATGTGTAAAAAACTGTCACAACATTGGTCAACTTAGGCGAGCACAAAGATCGTTTCATAAATTGATATGGGCGACAGGCAAGGCATATATTAGCAGGGTTTGCCATTTTCGGTGTGGAACCCTGGTATGTTGGTAGGGGAGAATAAAGAGAGATTTTAAATTAAATATATAAAATAAAACTGGACTTCAGCCGTAATTCTTACACTTCTAGGATATCTCCAAATCCCCCCCACCCCCCCCCCTCCCCCACTACAAACCTCAAAAAAAAAAAAAGTATATTCACTAATCAAAACAAAATAAAATAAACAACCTACAACAAAAGCAAAAATTCACAACAACAATAACAACAACAACAACAACAACAGCAACAAAAACAAAAACAAAACAAAAACAAAACAAAACAAACCAAAACGATACAAGTAAACTATCCTCACAAAACAAACAAACGAAGAAACAAAAACAAAAGTAAAATAACGATAAATAGCAAAAACAAAACAAAAAACAAAGGAACAAAAACAACAACAAAACAAAATAACAAAAAGACAAAAAAAAAACAAAACAAACCCAACAGCAACAAAAAACAAACAAACCCAACAACAACAACCACAACAATAACCCCCACCCCCTCCCCCCACAATAAACAAATCCGGAAAGTCCCATCCGACTCCATGCCCAACAAGAAACGAGTAACAAAAACAAAGAAAACAGAACGAACAATAAATGAAAAAAAAAACAACAACAAAAAAACCAACAAAACCAAACACACAAAAACAACAAAGACATCAAACAAACAAAACAAAATATAAAACAACGAAAGACGAATAAATGCACAAAACAAAACAAAAGAACACGAAAAAAGAAAAAGAAAAACCAAATCTATAACAACAGCAGCAGCTACAACAATAACAACAAAAACAACACCAAAAACAACAATAAAAAACCCCAAAAAACAAAACAAACAAAACCAAACAAACAAGGATCTAAAACCATAAATTTAAAAGGCTATTCCAAACAATCTCAAAAATGTACATAAAGCAACCCTGGCATTTGATTTAGGTTACAAAATCAGCACACAAAAAAAACAACAACAACAAAAAACAAAAAACAAAAAACAAAAACAAAAAACCAAAAAAAAAGGAAAGAAAAAAAATGTAGACAAAAAAACAACAACAAACAAACAAAAATAAAAATAACTCTTCCCTAAAGGTACTGGTACCGATTCCTGTATGGAATCCTTAACCGCAAAGGAGCAAGGCAAAACCCCAAATCCTTATTGTTCCCCGATTCCATACTTCATCATCCGAGTTAGGTGAACATAATGTAATCGAGTATCATTTCTGACACCACCCGGCAGCATTGTGAGGAATTCCAGACCTGCCATTATCGATGTGGTGGAGAAATAAAACGGGGCTTTCGACTGGTGAGTTGTTGACGTAACTGGCTCCTATATACCAAATGAGTGGGGCGTGAAACACAATGGGCCACACTTACAAAAACAAATTCGTCATGACAAATATCAGACGCAGGGTAATGCGGAAGGAAATGAATTACACAGTGCAGGTTCAATTTAGCGGTGATGCCACTGTTCATATTTCATTCACTCCTTTCAGGAAATGAAATACATTTAGTGGGCGCCCGTGGAACCAACTGAAGAAAAAGGGGGAGGGGAGGGGTGGGCGTTGAGTGGAAGTAAAAGCTACGAGAACGAAGCAGAACAACTTTACTTTTCTTGCCGTGTGGCCGTCCTGCGCATGGGAAATAAACAGACCACTTTCAAAACAATCTAGCCGGAAGTTCGCTCAGGGCGCATGCGCAAGACAGGCAGGCTGGAGTCAGGGGGGAATATGAGAAGGAAAGAAGTAAGGGGGTTAAGCAAGGGACAAGGTGGGGTGGCTGCTAGATAAGAAAACGATGGTATTAATAAGAAGGTGGGATTTCTATTTATTTGGAGGCATCGGATTGGTAAAACAAGGTACAAGGTTGCACATGGGGACTGACTGGCTGAGTGGGTGTTGGTGACAGGTGCGTGTAGCCAGCCAGCCTGAAGGGAACGGTGCGTAACAAAGAGGTGCCAAACTCTCGTAGGATATCAAACACAGACCAACGATCGGTTGATGAGCCTTAAAATACTCAAGTCCGCTCAAGGTGTGAAGCAAGCCATTCACCCAAAACAAGCAAACCAAAAAGATTCAGTGAGACAGACTAACCGACACACAATCAGACAGGCACATCAACATCCACATTATGCAAATCATACGAACCAGCCAGCACCTGCTCATTGTCCAGACAGACAAACTAACATCCACTTGGACAGGCAAACCAACAAAAACTCGGTAAAGACTTTCCAGCAGCCACTCAGCACTCAAACATACTCAACAAAACCCCATTAGATTGACTAACTAACCAATATTCATGCACACAGACAAATCCAACGTACATTCTGACAGACTAGCCGACATCCATTTAGACAGACAAGCCTATAATAAATCTAAAAATATTTGATTAGACCAAACTTTGTGCGTCAATGACTCTGTTTTTGGGTTACGGAGAAACCATTCTTTATTAATTGTATTTCCCAAAGTAATCATAGAAAAATCTTAGTGGCCAATATAGTTTGATACAGAAGCGCCATTTTTATAATGAAAAATTCATTGTTTCTACATATTATCTTTGGCCGCAATTTTTACTCATTTCTTCCGTACTTTTTTTAAAAACATTACATGTATTTGAGTTCATCTGCTATCTAGGCCGCCTCGATATCGTTTTCCCGTTCCCTTACCTTGACCTATGAGCGTCTCGGGAGCATAAACAAAAGCGATCGATAAAATTCTTTAAGTCTACTCTCTAAGAAGGGTGTAAAAGCTTCAGTCCTCAAAGATCATAAGAATGCTTAGCAGTGTTTCACTTTGCCCATTCTGTGTCCACAGTGGTACATTGGCAGTGTTCTCGCCACTCAAAATGGAAACCTATGTTCGGTTAACCGCCACCGAGGAGAATTTCTTTTCTACGTTTCTGTTTAATTTGTTTTGTAGCTTATTTTCCTTTCTCTTTTGTTGCTTTTAATTCTTTCTTGTATGTGCTATACTACGTTGTTTGAAGCGACGTTTCTAACCAATACTAGCTTCATTTCAATCAATTTATTTTTCAGCACAATTATCTTGGCTGTTTTGATTTTTCATTCATAATATGCATTCTGTATTTTGTGTCTCAGTCTTTGAACAGGACTCAATGTTCTATCATGATTCAATATCGTGTTTCAGTGCGAAGGGATTCAATTCATGAACATAAAATGCGTTTTACTTAAAACAATAAAGAGAGAAATACTTGTATAGGATTTGTTCAACCATGTACAAGTTTTATCTCGATGAAACCAATTCATTGTCTCATAATATTATTAACGACTAAACCTAGTAATGCGACTCCAGTCTAGACGAACTATTAATTCCCAAGGTGAGTCATGTTACTTAAAATTGGCTGTCCGGAAAGAAATTATTATGCAGCCATGAACTATTGACCCCGTGCAGACTTACATACAACAACAAGACGTAAAACAAATTAATGACCCGGTCATCATCGCCAGACAGACGGTGCCCTAATCATATATCACAGCCGAATACCTTATCTTTTCACGTTTGTCTTCCACTTGCATAGAAATAATAAGATTACAACATGCGTAATTCCACTGGCAGGAAACCAATATTATGATTATTGTCGACCTATCCTGTACAGCCCCCTGGCACAAGTACACTTGCTCCGCTCCCCTCACTTTATATTGCTGTGCATACGGCGGCTTAACCCCTTTCCATGCAGATCTCCTGTTCGCGGTAGTCCTCCCCATTTATTGGTCTTTTTGTCTTCGAGCCTTAAATCTACAGGACTAAACTTCCACAAGCAATGTCATTTTGTTTTTTGGCTCATGCAAGATTACGATGAAACGATCCCATAATGCATAGGTCAGAAGAAGGGAGGCCTATCTTCGCTGGAATGCCCGATAGCTTTTAACTTGCCCTTTTCACGTGGTAAGAAATAATAAGGCGAAGTAGGGTAATGGAGAAGCTACACTCTCCAATCCTTTACACCCAGAGGAATGCACCAGACTAGCCCTTCGTAGTGTTAATCAGCTCGGACTTCTCATTGTTATATTATAACAGACTGGCACTGAAACATGACACCGAATAAATAATTATAAATACGGAATGTCGATCAAAATCAATAATTAAATGATATGCGTGAATATTTCACGGTAAGTGCAATTAAAGCCAATAAATGTATAAATTAAGCGATGCCCTTTTATAATTTTCAATATAAAACACCTTTTAATCATCCTAATATAAGGAAAAGGAAACATAGTCTTACATTTTCACGTTAAAAATTGATACCTACTCTTTTTTATATTAACATGGACGCGCATGAAGTCGCTCCTCTCATCTCAATACTAAGATGCATTTAGAAATTGGTTTTTGTCTTGTCAGAATAATCAATCAGAATAAACTATTATAACTAAACCCACGAGTAAAATGAATGCATCTTCAATTATGGAGCTCCCCCCCCCCCCCAACCCACACACAAAACAAAACAAAAAACAACCCACAAAAACAATAACAAACAAAACAAAACAAACAAAACAAAACAAAACAACTCCCCCAAAACAACAACAACAACCCAACAACAAAAAAAACAAAACAAACAAACACCCCCCCCCCCCACAAACACAAAACACAACAACAACAACCCAACAACAACAACAACAACAACAAAAACAACAACAAAAAAAAAAACAAAAACAAAATCAAACGAAACAAAAAACAAAAAACAGAAACAAATAACAAAACAAAACACAACCCCAATACAAGCATTTTAATGAGGGAAGCCATACCAAATAATGCAAAACAAAACACTTTTTATACAAGAAAAAAAAAGCATAATTTTCAACAGTGAACGGCGCAAAAGAAAAAAAAATGATGAGTTATAGAGGCATGAATAAACACCATGCTACACAATTTACCAACCAAGTGCCCTTGGTGCATTTTGAGAGCAACAGACACAACACTAGTGTCACGGTTGGACACTACAGTAACTGTCAATCTGTCAGTTTCTCTCCAACAGTCCCTTGTAGCTTTTGTCTGGCACGATCTTTCCCAGACAGGTAGATCTATATTTCCCACATGGAATAGTTGACATTTCGCTCCTTTGTTACATCATTGAATGTTATCGTCGTTCATACGCCCTATTCAGACGACTGACGTGAAAATTCGCGGTGCTCAACTCAAAGCCCTTAATTATCTCCTTCAGCTCTGAGCAAGATTTTCTCGCTTTGGAGATCTGAACGTCAAATATTCTTTATGACAACAAAGACAGGAAATGCCAGCGTTTAGTCTAAAGCTGTAGAAAGGCATTAATCTTATTGAAGCAATAACGCCTCGTGTCTATTTTCTAACGTTGCAAATATTTTGATATAATATGAAGAGCTTAGTTTACATTCTTTAATATCGTCGCGCTTTGTGACGAGCTAATGTCTATCGCATAACTGTTACAATACCGTCATAGACGTTTGACTCCAAATCTAATAACTTGTGGCAATATAACATTTTCTTTTTTTTTTTTTCTTTTTTTTTTTTTGTTGTTGACTTTTTTCTTTTTTCTTCCTTTTCTTTTTCTTTCTCTCTTTTTCCTTTTCTTTTCTTTTTTTATTTTAAACCTGGGGCAGTGAATTGTCTACAGGTGCATAGAAGCAATCTTCATTCTTTTTATGAGTGCATTGTGAGGGGTAACGCTTAGATAAATAATTAAAGAAATAATAAATAAAAAAAATATCCATTTTATTTGCCCCTTTCTCCACACTTCATTTCAAAAGGAAGAATAATTACACAATGTCAAGAAATATGTAACTTAAAACAAAATACGTAATGGCTGAATCTGATAATATTTTAAACGAGAATAAAATAGAAGAATTTTTTTTTTTTACAATACAAAGTATGCTTCCGGTCAACATGGCTGACACCTGTTGATGTGGAGCTCAGCTCGACAGATAGTCTTCGTTTCCCCGAATCATCTCTGGGTGAGGCCAACAATCTCAATGTGGGAACATTTAATGTTGACGGAATAATGGTTTGCCCTCAGCAGAGAGATTCGGAGGCCGAAGCTGCGAAGTCCGAAGACCCCGACAGCGGAAGACGATAAGTCAAGCAAGAAAGTCATACAAACTACTGTATATTACAAATACAGAATTATTTTTATGAACTAAAAAAATGCATTAGAGCGCTCATGTAGCGTATATCCACTTTATTTTGCTCTACGCGCTTTACAAGAATTCCCCGACAGGGCTTTTCGATACAGTAACCTTCTCAACTTCCCGAGGAGTATAATTATAGAGCAACAGCCATTTTACAAGCGAAGCACTCTAGCAAACTAACACGATTTCCACTTCTTATAGGCGGGTATACTTTTTTTCCCTCACTTTTGAAGTGAAATGAGAAAGGACTCAACATCGCGCGCGTTACCATAATTCGAACCTCTAACCTCTCGCTTTTCAGCTCAAGTGCCTACCACTAGACCACGAGGCCACGTTGATTGCAGAGAAAATCAGGCAGACTACATGTGGTACTTACAAAATTTCCATGTTCCTGAGATGCTTTATAGCCTCATCGGACAGGCACGAGATCTTGTTGTGGTCCAACTGTCTGTAAGAGAAAAAAATAGAGATCTTTAGGCTACGGCCTTAAAGAAGCAAGGTAAGAGGGTGGAATAGCAAACATCGTGCATGGCGAACCTGTCTCATGGACAAGGATCGTTCTAATTTTACGTCAAAGTTTAAACAAAATTAAATGTATAAGGTGCCCCCCCCCCAAAAAAAAAAAAAAACAACAAAAAAAACAAACAAAACAAAACAAAAAACCAACAACAAAAAAACAAACAAACAAACAACAAAAAACAAAACAACAAAAACAAAAAAAACAAAAACAAAAAACAACCCGCCTCCCAACTTCAAAAGATAGTAAAGTTGCCATTTTGGAACTGAGTCACTTATAAATTGACAGTCTTATAAAACAACCAATTTTGTACTCCTAGCAAAATTTTAGAAAGATTGATGTATTAGAACGGTTACAATGGGGATCTATTCAAGCGTACCATTGTTGAGACAATATCAGACAGCATTTTCCCACATGCGATGCCCTAATAATTCGTTGAATACAATGTTGAGAATCAAAGAAGGAGGCTCTAGATCTAGATAAAGATAGATCTAGAGTAGAACTACATCTATGTATATAGATCTTCATCTAGATCTATACATGCAAATACTGTTATTAGCAGACCTAGATCAAGTCTGAAAATGGCAACATAAAACTATCTAGATCTAAATCTTAATTTAGGGCCAGATACTTGAACGAGTCATCAAGACTGACAAAGGTCGGTTAATAAATCTAGCAGACAAGATTCGTTTGAAGGAGAATGTTCAATACAATTTTATCTGGTATGGTATCATTTTCACTACATTATAGAGGAACATCAGTGGCAGAGCATGAACTCTCTTTTTCTTAAATATGTCATTAAACTTTTTTCAATGAGGCTTCCGACATCCGATTTCTATATGGTGCAATACGGCCTCCATCTACTGTATATCTTATCACTTTCAAACTCTTGAATTAATCAAACTTAAATTTTAATCATTGTTGGGAATTGTAGTTATATGTCATAACTTTTGAATCATTGAATCAATCATGTTCATATTTTCACAAATTGTAGGGAATTGATTTATTTCGTTGTGTCACAAAGCTTTTTACAGATTACGCTTTGACAATGATATAGTGAGCTTTCAAAGTTATACATGTATAGTAATATATAATATTGCATATTATATAATATTATATATTATATTATATATTATTATATTGATTATGATAGTAATAGTAACAATAATCATGATGATAATGAAGATGACGATGATGACGACGACGATGATGATGGTGGTGATGATGATGCCAATTCATTCGGCGCAATTTTCTCATGGAACTGATACCGCCTAAAAATTGCTTCTACACGCACACAATAAATCAAATCAGAATTTAAAATGAATTTGCTACCATGAAAGGATGCGTTTTGGGGGACATTATTATTATTATTATTATTATTATTATTATTATTATTATTATTATTATTATTATTATTATTATTATTATTAT
>JBCJKF010383032.1:1427-12560 GCA_039654545.1 Plocamopherus ceylonicus | reverse complement strand
ATACACCATCCCATCTAAATGACAAAGGAATTACTTTACAAAAGTCTCTATTATATGCCATCCCATCTAAATGACAAGGGAATACACCATCCCATCTAAATGACTAAGGAATTACTTTACAAAAGCTGCATTGAGATACATGTATCCTTAAATGCGAGCAAGGGAGGATTCTAGTGGTATCAACAAACTAAGATCAGATTTATTTCACAGCCAAAAGTGTTGAAAATGAAAGAAGTCAACCAATCACAACCCTCCTTATCCAAACAAAATTTAATCCTCTTGAACTAATGAACAAATTCACATGCACACCGCACAGCCTTACCAAAGGTATAAGCTGACAGAAAATCAGAGGTGCCCTGTATCTTAGCCGGCCTGTGACCAAAAACCAGAACTTTTATGAAACCAATCCTAGAATATGGAGCATGTATATGGCATCCACATAATTGTCAAGAATAAATACATGTAGATGATTTAAGGAAAATAAAAAAAATGCAGACAGATTTGTAACCAACAACTAGAACTTGACACCAAGTAACACAGCATAAACAAACTGCTATTGCACCTCAAAGAACAAAGAGCTAGAAATAAGATTAGATTTCTTTTCAAAGGAATTAATGACCAAGCACTTTTACCACTTGAATTCAAAATGAAAAATATAGTCACACAAGATCTGGTGCTCAAACATTTACAATACCATCCTGAAGGGTAGATGGTCATTTGTATTCATATTCCACTGAAACAATTTCTGTACTCAAAGTGTGGAATCAACAGGGTTGCCAGCTTTCTGGTTATAACGGGACGTCTTTATATATATATGTATATATATATATATATATGTATATATATATATATATATATATATGTATATAATTGTTTCATTTATTTTAAATATTTTGCCATCGACATGTTACTATCTTATCATTTTCTTATGAAATACAGCTCTTTGAATTTCATCTCGAAAAAATGTCAGGCTTTTTAGTCAGAGCCTGCTGGCAACACTGAATAAGCTTCCAACCAAGGTAAAAGACAGTAGACTCATTCACCACATTGATAATATCAACAGTAATAAATTCATCACATTTTCTCATATAACCTTCACTTGGGGATACAGATTTAAGATTTTAATCAGGAGATGTTCAACACAAATTCGACGAAATTCATTCATATTTTGAACAATAAAAATGTGGAATTGCCTAAAATATGAAACAAAAAATTCATCTTTGCTTGGCTGCTTTAAGGTTGTTATTGATAAGAAAGGATGATGCCTATGATGTCATTGTTTAATACCTTGAAATATATATTTGATAAATAATCATTATTTTCTTCATATGTTGTGTTGTAATTGTATACTTTCCCATTTTAGGGCATTTAAACATTGATTGACCTAAATATATGTAATGAGCCCTTAATTCTATTATCTAGACTAGAGAGATTCTGAAGATTTCAACTCAAGTCACCTTGGTTTGTCATCTATTTTGAAGACTAAGACTACAAGATCAAGCCCTGTCATTTTCCCCTCTGGGTTCTAGAGAGAACTCCGTTATGAGTGTTTAAAATGAGTACCTGAAGCATAATAAAATGTGTTTCCCTGAGAGCTTGGGCATGTGTATTATTACAGTTGCAGTGTATTTGTTTTTCCAGTGTCGCCTGAGTTTCCATTATTTTTCATGTCAACATATATCTTTCCTCATGTTCCTTCTTTTAATCCAGTCTAGATCTGTTGTGGGGATATTTTTGACATGACATTATCGTTTCTTCTTGTCAGAGCTTATCTAGCCAGATTTGCTTTTTCCTTTGTTGAAGCTCAAACAAAATACCAATGGCTCTATTTGAAATGAATATTCCAGGCCTAGTCTTGCACGATGTATATACTTGCCTTGGCGGTCACCTGCCCATAACGGCCACCTGTATTAACGGCCAGTTCCCCGTGACCCCCTTGATTTTTTTCCTATATTTTTAACCTGTCCAAAGCGTCCAGCTGTCCAACGCGGCCATGGCCAGCCATTTTTTAGAACAATACAGTCACATCACCTGCTCATAACGGTCACTTCTGCTTAGTATCCTGACAAATTTGCCCTGCTGAATACCATAGATTTATCATAGACCCTGTCGGGTTCAAGCTTTGATGGCAGATTAGAGCCTGGGTAGAGAATTCCGACATTGGAACGCCTTCGCCCGCCTCCCTACACCCTAGGACCATGCCATGCCTTCGTAGTAGATGTAGACTGAGGTCCTGTGTTCGAATCCTGGCGCGGCGGTGTGAAGTTTACTCTTTGGAAAAGGCTCCCTACACAAATTTTCTCACCACAAGCAGGGGTAAAATGAGTGCCTGGCCGTTAACAGCGTTGTCACTGTTGGGGAAAAAGTTGTACGATCACATCGCAGGCGGCCTGTCTCGTCCTTCGTGTTATGAGCACATAAAGCAGATATTGCGCTATACAGAAGCAATCTTCTTCAGGTTTGTTTTTTGGGATGACAGTGTCAGGGTGTAATACGAGATGCCTCTACCTCTACACAGAGTTTGCTTTGTAGTCCTGTTACTTTTCTAGTGGCCATTCCATGTTGGCTAGTTTTTGTTTTGTTTGTTTTTGTTTGCTTTTGTTGGGTTTTTTCTTTGTTACTTTGGGGGAGGGGGGGGGGGGGGGGGGGGGACAGCCCCCTTTCATATGGCCACTTAGTCATAATGGTCACATTTGTTGTGTGATCTTCGATCACCATTATGGGCAGGTTTGACTGTATATATAAATATATATATATATATCTTTTAATCGCCCTCTACAGATGTATGGCCGTCGGAGGAACACTATAACGATCTTACAGAAAATAAATTAACGGTGA
Organism: Plocamopherus ceylonicus; assembly: GCA_039654545.1. Taxonomy (NCBI): domain Eukaryota; kingdom Metazoa; phylum Mollusca; class Gastropoda; order Nudibranchia; family Polyceridae; genus Plocamopherus; species Plocamopherus ceylonicus. The sequence continues at coordinate 9,722 of JBCJKF010383032.1, read as the reverse complement.
AACAGGTAGAACCAAATGATAAACGGCAGCTACGATACTATGAAGAGTTTAAAAAGGTGAGTGACTTCTTTCATGGATTTTGTTACTGTCAATAATGCCCTCCTGATTTCTTCATCATGCTTTTCCAATTTTTGAATTTTTTTTTTTTGAAATGTAAATTTTGCTCAATGTCAACTTAGTTATCTCAGTAATACATCCTGTGTGTCTCTTTTAATTTGATTGATTGAATCCTGATTGTCTCTTTTAATTTGATTGATTTAATCCTGTGTGTCTCTTTTAATTTGATTGATCAATCCCTCTTGGGTCTGTTTGTGGGACCGTAGTCCATTTTAAGTGGTTTGTTGTTTTTTTTTAACCCTGCCCAGGGTCTCATGCCTGTTCCTTTGAAACCTGACAAATTGTTGACCAGTTGGGTGTGGCTGTATGACAAATAGGGTGTCTGTTTCATATTTGGATGGATGAGATATTTTATTTGTATCTATCAATGCATGATGGGACCAGATTGACTAATCCATGTTTTTTGCCTGTGGACTTTCATGTTCCATATGTATCACCGTCATTTGCCTGTAGACTTTCATGTTCCATATGTATCACCATCATTTGCCTGTAGACTTTCATGTTCCATATGTATCACCATCATTTGCCTGTAGACTTTCATGTTCCATATGTATCACCATCATTTGCCTGTAGACTTTATAATGTTCATATGTATCACCGTGATTTGCCTGTAGACTTTCATGTTCCATATGTATCACCGTGATTTGCCTGTGGACTTTCATGTTCCATATGTATCACCGTGATTTGCCTGTAGACTTTCATGTTCCATATGTATCACCGTGATTTGCCTGTAGACTTTCATGTTCCATATGTATCACCATAATGACAGATTGCGTTGGAAAGAAAAGTGAAACGAGTCAATGAAATAAATGTGTGGTGTCTGCAAGAAGTGCACAACTGTTGCACAGCCATTTTTCAACTTTCAGGCTGAAACAAGTGATTTCAGTCAAAATTGACGATTTTGGGTTTCGATTGTTCTTTTTACTCTTGAAGTATTCTTTTTTCATTGATGAAATAATCAAAGAGAAAAGAATTCTACTTTATTCACAATTTGCTGGTTTATTTCGCTTGGTCAAATTCTTACTGAATATTTTAAAGTCAACATAGCTGCCTTCCACACAGATCTTTAACCATTTCGATTTTTCAATCTAGATCTAGGTGCTAGTTGTCCAGTAATCAAGTTTGTTTGTTTTTTAGACACTGGATGGATCTAGTTCTATGGCACTTTGAAATGCTGTCATTAACTTCAATTTCTAGATACAGGTCTAATTCTTTATCTTAGATTTGGAATAAATCTAGGCAAAGACGTAGACCTAGATCACTAAGATCTTAGCTGGTTCTCAACAGTATTTAGACTCACGTGGAGCCCCACCTAAGAAAGCAAAAAAAAAAAAAGGGAAAAATTAGTGTCTGAACCTGCCACATGTATCTAGGGGGAAAGTTGAACCTCAGATGAGTTTTATTGATTTTAGGAGGACACAAACCACAATTAACTAGAAACATTTCACCATTATTTGCCCTCGACTTTTGAAGGATTTTTTTCGTCACATTGTTCTTCTGTCATAAGGGGCCACCACATTGTTCTTCTGTCATAAGGGGCCACCACATTGTTCTTCTGTCGTAAAGGGCCACCACATTATTCTTCTGTCATAAGGGGCCACCACATTGTTCTTCTGTCATAAGGGGCCACCACATTGTTCTTCTGTCGTAAAGGGCCACCACATTATTCTTCTGTCATAAGGGGCCACCACATTGTTCTTCTATCGTAAGGGGCCACCTCATTGTTCTTCTGTCGTAAGGGGCCACCTCATTGTTCTTCTGTCGTAAGGGGCCACCTCATTGTTCTTCTGTCGTAAGGGGCCACCACATTGTTCTTCTGTTGTAAGGGGCCATCTCATTGTTCTTCTGTCGTAAGGGGCCTTAAAAATTGATTAGAAAATCACTATGAAAGAAACCTCAAAAGTTCAAGGATCATTTTACATGTCGAATGTTTTATGCTGTTCTATATAGGCATGTACTGCATTTTGTGTCGTTTTCCAATTTTTAAAAATATTTGAAAATATGAATAAATATCTTAACAAGTGAATAATGATGATAATAAAAGAAAAAATAAATAGCTTGTATCAGGATGTGAGCTATGAAGAGAGGTTATTGGTTTTGTACAGCATGACTTGAAATACAACAGTTTTGGTATAAGTGCCATTGGTCCTGATGCCATAACAGCATGTTACATTTTCATCGTATAACTTCAAACCTGAATTTATTTGTGACAGGGTAAATGTTTTTTAGCATGCTGTTTTGCCTTTATGTTAACAACTTTTTAAAATCATCCATTCATTCTGTATTGCTTTAGTACAATGCTTACGACATGACGTCAACGATTAAAGGAAGAGCGCTCATCATCAACAACGTGAAATTTGACTACCTTCGTGAGAGAGTTGGATCAGATCATGACAGGGATGGGCTGGAGATTGTCCTCACTAAACTTGGGTTCAAGGTTCAGATTCACAACGACAAGACGCATGGGGTAAGCACATTTTACATGAGGTTGCTAGTGGTCTCATATGGCCGTCTTCACAGCCCCACATTACAATCAGTCAGACACTTCCGGTTCGTGTGGCCGGCTGTGTGGACCAATTCGTAGCCTGGCGGAGTGGCGGTTTCTGGGCAGTGTGGAATGATGCGGTACATTGTTTGGTCGGCTGTATTGCAGGACGGGCAAGTTGGAGAGTTGGTGTAACCCAGCCGATGGAGGTTTGCAGCTGTTCTGCCATGATATGCCTTTATTCAGTTGCAGGTGACCCATTCCTTACGGTTTAACTAGTGGAACACTGGAAGGGGCACGATGGGTCACCGCGTTGACGTCGGGCAGAGGCTTAAGTAGGCCTACTCCTCCAGGCGGAAAATCAAAAGCCATCCAAACCCGGCCTCCAGACCCAGACTCACGTCAGACTCACAGAGCCACACCTTCACAACCTGTGGTGGCTAGTTATAAGAAAGTGGTTTCTTTCCCAAGGGCAACCTTGGTGTTCCAGACAGTATCCATATACCAAGGGTAACAATCGTGTACCAGAGAGTATCAAATTACCATGGGTAACAATCGTGTACCAGACAGTATCTATATACCAAGGGTAACAATCGTGTACCAGAGAGTATCAAATTACCATGGGTAACAATCGTGTACCAGACAGTATCTATATACCAAGGGTAACAATCGTGTACCAGAGAGTATCAAATTACCAAGAGTAACAATCGTGTACCAGAGAGTATCAAATTACCAAGGCTAACAATCGTGTACCAGACAGTATCCATATACCAAGTTTAGCAGTTGTGTTCAAGATGAAAATGAACATGTCCAGTCTAATCAACTCAATACCAATGATACTGATACGTGTTTTTATTTACAGGATAACAACTGGTCCTTTGTTGTTTGTTTGTTTTTGGTTTTTTTTCTTATTTAGACTCACCAATCAATGCTGTTGGAAGACAGCCGGTTGCTGTGGAGACATGGCACGTTGTTGGAAGACAGCCAGTTGCCGTGGAGACAATAATGGCATGCTCATCAGACCAAGTTCCCTTCCACACACCTAGCCTGCATTTGGCGATGGGTTGTAAGAGTGAATGATGGCCATAAAATTGTTTTCATTAATTCCCCAACTGACTCTGCATAAAAGTGAAGCATACTGGGATAGTCAATCACAGCTACTCCACATATCAGTGTACCTCTCACCACCAAGAGCAAAGCATTTTCATTCCAACGCTGCGTGCTAACAATGCCAAACGCGGGCACTGAGTAAAAATCAGACAAGTGAAACAACAGCAATAGTAATGAGATGCCTCAGAAAAGCTATGGGAATTACAAAAAGAGACAAAATAAGAAACGATACCATAAGGCTGAGGCTTGGGACGGGACCAGTGCTGACATACAAAAAAAAAGACAACAAATAAAATGGTTTGGCCACTTGATGAGAATGTCTCCTTAAACACTACCACAGAGGATGTGCAACGTCGCATCGTCTGCCCCACGCACGAGAGGGAAACCAAGAAAGCGACAGGGCGACGATATCAAAGTCATTGTACAACAACAAGGGCCATCAATGACAGAAGCAAGCATCCAGGCACAGGACAGAAAATGACGTCTGCCTGGACACCAACTATTGGTATAAGGGTCAGCAAAAGTAAAGTAAGGAAGTAATTAATTCTGTGACTGTCGCATGCTGAAAATCTGTGTCTCAGACCCCTATTAAATGTGCCTGTTTTCTTTTTTTACTTTGATATAATGCACCTATAATTCATTTTTCTCACAGGAAATGGATGGTCTGCTGCAGCAGGAATGCTATGAGGACCACTCGGATTACAACTGCTTCTTCCTGATCATTCTGTCTCATGGACACGAAGGCGTTGTATTTGGCACCAATGGATTTGTTGATGAATCACGTGCCGCAGATTTGGGACCCATTCCCAGAAACTGCCTGCGTATTGAATTAATCAAGAAACGGTTCAGTCGGGTGAAGTCATTGGAGAGGAAACCCAAAGTCTTTTTGATCCAGGCCTGTCAAGGATGTAGGTTCTTTTGCTTTTTGGGTTTTCCTGCAATTAAATCTTATGTACATTTCAGAAATTATGTCGATCAACAGGTGCACAGCAGGGTAGAACAATAGCAGAATTTCAGGTGAAACTAAGACAAGATGGCCTTTGGTCGGGCCGTCAGATCTGGGAGGAGGGATTGTGAGGACGAGGCAGAGGAAAGTGTGTTAGACTGTTGATAGGTATACACGTATTTTGATAATTTGTGTGTTACTCTGAGCGCCCACCATATTGTCTGGGGTCCCCCTGATGAAGTGCACCACCCATTTTCACCCTGTAACAATCCGTACTCATTGAGCTGTTATTGAGCTCTCTAAGAAGGGTCCATGTATACCATTGACCATTAATGTTGTATTTGTGGTGGACGCTACCGCAAAGCGACTGGTGATGAGGGCTAGAACAGGATCATTTCATTGCTAGAACAGGATCATTTCATTGCTAGAACAGGATCATTTCATCGCTAGAACAGGATCATTTCATTGCTAGAACAGGATCATTTCATTGCTAGAACAGGATCATTTCATTGCTAGAAAAGGATCATTTCATTGCAAGAACAGGATCATTTCATTGCTGCATGATAACAGGCAGCCAAGGACAGGCTTTTTTCAAACTCCTTCAATCTCTGGGTACACTGTTGTTTTACGTTTTCATGTTTCGCTTTCCAATAATTTTCTATTTTCATTCGTTTGCTTTTTTTGTGAACAGCTGGCCAGGACATTGGTATCATACAGTCGTCGGGTTATGACACCGAGGATGACGACATGCCGCACGGGGGCGATGAAAGTGACAGTGACAGCCAAGAAGAGGACGATTTGCCAGGCCGGGGAAAACAGGGTGCCAGTGCTCAGGCTGCTAAAGGCAAAAAGACTAAACGTGGCGATGACAAGAAGCCCAGTGATTCTTGTAAGTTATCTTATCAACTTGGTTATCTTATCAACTTGGTTGTCTTATCAACTTGGTTGTCTTATCAACTTGGTTATCTTATCAACTTGGTTATCTTATCAACTTGGTTATCTTATCAACTTGGTTGTCTTATCAACTTGGTTGTCTTATCAACTTGCTTATCTTATAATATGAGGTTTTCTTTGTACAATTTTACGTTGAAGAGAATAGATGAAGATCAATGAGGAAAATGATTGGATTTGGTGAGTGAACGGTCCAACGTTTTTTGGACTGGTTGGCTGATTTTCATTTTGTCCTCACAAACATTATTGAGGCACAGTGGTCAAGGCGGGCGTTGGAACCCGGACTGAGAGGTGAATTTGAGTTCAAACCCAAGCTCAGACCATTTGTGGGTTTTTTTTCCTTGAGCAAGAAAATTTACTTCAATTGCTTCCCTTCACCCAGGTGAAAATGAGTTCTGGTTCTGGCCGCATGGCTGCATTGTATGTTTGAAAAATATTATTTGTAAACCAACTGACCGGCTGATGTGACGTCCTGTGCATTTGTTGCTGTCTGGGCGAGTGTAGTATTATTGTCAAATGCTTCGAGCATGGCTGGGCCAAGGAGAAGCGCTATGCTATATAAAGTGCTATTTGACTTGACTTTATTCAATTGCTGCCTATAAATGTAGGCTGCTACTACTCAGTATTTGTGTATGTTGTCTGGTCAAAAATTCGTTTGAGGAATAATGTTCAGTACAATTTCGTGTAGTATGATATCATTTTCACTAAATTATAGAGGAACATTGGTGGGAGAGTGTTATCACAAGCTCCTTTCCTTTTCTTATGTGGTTAGACTTTTTCAATGACACTACTGACATCTGATTTCCATTTGGTGCAATGCGACCTCCCTCTACTGTATATCTTATAACTTAAAAATCCTTGAATTAATCATGCTTGTAAATTTTCAATCATTGTAGAAAATTGACGGCTTTTGTGATGTTTGAAAGCTCAAAAAAATAAATAAAATAAATAAATAAATGGTGGGGACAATGATATAGTGAGCTTTCAAATTTGGAGTTTGTCTTTTTCATTTTGGCTACCCAATATTTCCATGATATCGTGTACAGTGACGTCCGTCCACTGCATATTATATCTCATAACTTTTGAATCATTGAATCAATCAGGTTAAAATTTTCACACATTGTAGAAAATTGATTTATTCCATAACGTCCGGAAGCATTCTACAAATTACACAAGGACAATGTCATCGCGAGCTTCCAAATTTGGAGACGTTTTTTGGGGGCCACCCGATATATTATATTGCCTCCTTCTGGTGATAATGCTGTTATAGTTATAATTCGCATCAGGGTCCAAATATTAATAACTGACAATAAATTGGATAAATTGTTCATTGCCTTATAAAAAAAGTAAGTTAGGACTTGCTTTTTCTTGCTATTTCAATTTCGTTATCTACTTTTGATAACTAGAAAATCTAGTATATGTGTATAGGCCTTGTCAGTAGATCATATAATATATTTAGTAACTCAATCTAGATCTAGATTTTATTTCTAGCTTACTTTTTTAAGGCAGTGAACAATTTACACATAAAGACTGAAAGTATGAAGCATTCAGGGCAATTATTCAATCCTGATACGAATTATACCTATAACAGCATTATCCCCAGAAGGGCGAATAACGCCAGGGTTATTCGCCCCAGAAGGGCGAATAACCACTTCGTATTATATTACAATATTATGCAATACTTTTTCCCACTCAATGGAACAGCTGGCAAGGGCCGTGGTGCAGGAGGGGACAAGAGTGACGCTGGAGCTGAGACTGAGTCGGACTACCCCGGCCCAAACGAGGGCCCGGAAAGCTCTGAAGGGTTGTCGGGTCAGGCTGGCTCACAAGGTGAAGCAGGCACTGGCCCTCCTGATGATGACGACGACGACGACGACTATGATGATGAAGACGATGAGGATGATGATGGTATGTAACCAAATCAGTGTTTGTGCAAAGTTCCATCATGTCAGGGGTTGGCTGTCCAACGTATTGAGTGTCAGACCTTCAACAATGGGGTCGGGGCTTTCATTCCCGCCAACGGCCATTCTGGTTTTTTTCCTTAAGCAAGAAAATCTACTCCAGTGGCTGCACTCTACTGTGGTGTTAAATAGGTACCACCTTGTATTGTTGTACTGCAGGGGCTGGCTGTACTCTACTGTTTGCTCCCTGTGGAGTGCTCTTGCCAGGGGATAAATTAAATGTACAGGGTGTTTTTAAAACAAAGCGCTACTCTCTAAACTGCCCTCAACTTCCATAATTCTTTGTCGATCTCAATGAAATTTCACATGTGCTAGATCCTATGAGGGAGACGATAGTGTGCAAAATTTGAGCAGAATTGATACATAATTTTTATCATCTATCCAGGTTTTTCAAAAAAGGTATTTTCCGAAAAATAAGCCAAAAAAACGCAAATTCATAAATGGACTTGAAATGTGTTGCCAACTTTTTTTTTTTTACTTATCATGAAATTGATTCAAACACAACTTTCATATTAATTGAAACTCCAATTGAGTTTGTTTGACAAGGTATCACACAGAACTTGTGTCATTAATCATATGCTGGATGTGTCCATTGCGTCCTTCCAAACATTATTGCAGGCGCCTTTGGAAAGTCTTCATGACTTGCTGGCAGAGTAATGTCTAATTGCTTCCAACTTCATGACTTGCTCGCAGAGTAATGTCTAATTGCTTCCAACTTCATGACT
>JBCJKF010381922.1:0-14075 GCA_039654545.1 Plocamopherus ceylonicus | reverse complement strand
AGGGTTGGGGGAGGGGGAGTGGTTGAAGCGACAAATTCAGATATTTCATAGAGAATGTTTTACATCTATACAACAATTTCCTGTGAGAAGATGCCCAATAAACCTGTTGAAAAGAAAAAAGTATACAATGAAATTACAAGTAAAGAAGGCAAGTTCCCATATGTTACAATTACTCACCTTCTCTGTTCATTTCTATGCGTACAGTAATAAAAGAATTCATTTGTACACCATAAAAAATATTGCAAAGAGCGTAAATATGAAATTAAAGCCTTCTCAGGTTTGAAAGAAAACAATATGCATTACCTTTGTTGAACCACTCGGAGGAAGTTGCCTCTGAGGCTTGAATGAGAGCTTGCATGATTTCTAAAACGAGGATTGAAACTGATCTTACAATCCTGTAGTGATGCTGTCGAACCGTCTCTGTAAAACAGATGCGCAAAGTAGGTCAAGTGCCCGTCCGGTCATCTATGTCTTCTATCTGCAGCTGTTGAGGAAAATGTAAGACACAACTTAATAGACTTTTCACGGGAAAATATCATCTACCATCTATCAAATCGCAATCATTTTTTATAATTGCCTTGACTTTTACATAGATGTAATAGCTTTAACATTAATACTCGTGACTTCAATGTATTGAATGCAAATTTAGAAATGATTTACTTGGAAGAAATTACCTGTAACGCTTGAATGAGAATTTGCATGATTTGTAAAACAAGGCTGTCAACTGAGTTCACTAGGCTGTAGCCAGGTCCGTGAGCGGCTCTCTGTGAAACGGGTTCGCAAAGTTGGCTGAGCACTCGTCTGGTCAGTGTTAAATTTCCTCCCCTGCCTGCACCTGTTGGGGGAAATGTAACAGACAAGTTAATACTTTTCTCACGGCACCTAACAATCTATCGTCCATCAAAATACAATAAGTCTTAATTATGAACTTGGTGAGTTTGACATGTCTCTGAAAGCTTTAACAATAACCCTAGTGACGAACGCCAGTGCTCCCAGCCTGCGCTCAAACTGCACACCCTCTACTGAAGCGGCAGATGGTTCCATCATAGCCTAAACAGACAAAGAGAAGAGGGTGGGGGGGGGGGGAAATTAAGATATTTCGTCTATCATGTTTACATCCATAAAAGAAGTTTGAAAGCTCCGTCTCAAAAAGAAATGTTTCCACTACAACATGATATGCAAAATGAAATTGAGATAGCCTCATACAAGAGAATAAAAGAGGACAACACCTGTAGTGAGGTCGGCGAGCAGCTCTTTGTAAAACATTTGCAAAGTAGGTCAAGCACTCGTCCAGTCACTGCCAATTTCCTCTCCTGTGTGCAGCTGTTGGGGAAATATAAAATAGACAAGCTACTCGATATCCACCATCAATCAATTGCAATCATTTTTTGATAATCGCTTTGATGAGTTTTACATCGAAACAATAGCTTTAACAATAATCCTAGTGACAATGTATAGAATGCGAATTTAGTTATGTTGATTTACTTTGAGAAAATTACTTCGAAGGCTTAAATGAGAATGTGCATGCTTTGTAAAAGTTCACGAACCTGTCCTGAGGTTCGCAAGCCGCTCTCTGTAAAATAGAATCGGAAAGTAGGCCAATCACTCGTCTGGTTACTGCCAATTTTCTCTCCTGCCTGCACCTGTGGGAAAATGACACATTTTCCTCCTGCCTGCACGTGTGGGAAAAATGACACAGAGAAGTTACTAGACTTCTTCACGGCACCTACCGTCTAGCATTTATCAATGACTAATTTATGGATAATGGACATTTCACATAGCCCTTATGGCTTTAACGATGACACTAATGTCTTAAATTGTGACTGCTCCAAGCCAGTGCTCGAACTGCACACTCTGCACTGAAGTGGCAGATGGTTTCATCATAGCCTTGAGAAATAGAGAGGGTTGGGTTGGGGTCTCAAAATTATGGGAATTTTGTCAAAATATGATGCATAATGAAATTGAAATAGCAAGGAATTTCCCCGAAAATAAATTATTTGAGAATACAAACAATGAGAAAGAGAAGCATGGATGATCCAAGATTTTACGACCGTCTTCGGACTAGGTATAGCGGACACCTTACAATTAAAAAAAAAACAAAGGAAACGTTCTTCAATATTTTGAATGCAAATAAAAAAGGCGAAAATAAGGGCAAAGTCGTAGGTTCAACATGTGTGAACACAAATCTCGCAAGTAATCCTTTAAAATCTAAACTTTTATAAAATTCACACAATCAGATACAGATTCACCCATCCTTAGTCTCCAAACTTAAAAAAAAACTAGCAACTGTCACTTGAATCAATTCGGAATGCTAAAATCGAAAATCAAATTGCATTGATTACCATTGGCACATGTATGTCACACATTGTCATCACGGGGAGATCAAGAAAGGGGGCTGTAACTTGATGTTAAGTTTGATCCTTTGGGCAGATGCTCACCGAACCTGTTTAAAAGAAAAAAAGCATAGATACAATTATTAACGAAGGTAAGGAATCCATAATGTAACAATGACTAGCCTTTTCTCGTATTTGAAAGCGTAAATTTAAGAAAAAGTTCCCAGTGAACTCACCGAAAAAACATGACTTGCACACCAATAGATGGCTAAGAGAGTAATTATGCAATCAACTTCAAGTCTTTTCAAAAGATTCAAAGAGAATTATTAACATGAATTACATTTGAGGAGATTGCCTATACTACTTGAATGAGATTTTGCACGATTTGTAAATCAAGGATTTCAACTGAGTTCACTAACGTGTAGTGAGACCTTGCCGCCGTCTGTAAAACCGATTCCCAAAGCACTAGATAAAGCACTCGTCCGGTGACTGCCAACTTCCTCTCCTGCCTGCATCTGTTGGGGAAAAATGTGACAGCAGACAAGTTGCTAGATTTCTCAGATCACCAATCCCCTACTATTTGGCAATCTATTCTATTTTTGAATGATTTGAATGATGGCCTTAGCGAGTTTTACATAGCGCTACTATCTTTAACAACAACCTTTGTGACTCGTTACTGCACCCAGCCAGCACTCAAACCGCACACTTCGCACCGAAATGGTACATGGTTCCATCATAGCATGGGCAGATAAGAAGGGCGTGGGGTGAGGGGTGGGGTGTAAGAAAAAAAAAAAAAGGTATTACTTGACAATGTTTCATATCTATAAAAGAATTTTCAAAATCAGTCCTAAAATTAAATGAATGGTTCCATTATAATATAATAAATCATGAAATTGAAATAGTGTGATACAAACGAATAAAAAGTGAAATAATAGTTTATTCCCGGAAAATAATTTCATGAGAATACATAGCAGTAAGAAAGAGTTTACTTTTTTACCACATGTACGGTTCGATTTGTTACATATTATTACCCATACACGAACATTGGTGATTCAAGGTATTATTATTATATTAAGTTATAACGGACACTTGCTTTAACTTTTAACATTTTCTGTTCTTTAAATGCAAAGTAACAGCTTTTAAATGCATTGCATGCAAACAGAAATATTGCTTCTGAAAAAGACAAACTTTTGTCAAAGTTGCAGGTTCAACTTATTTATTTAAATAAACTGTCATTCTTAAAATCCATACATTTTACAAATAATACGATACAGATGAACCCGCATTTAGCCCAACCATTTCATATAACAAGCAAATATGATTTGAATTAAATCTGAAATAGTAATGTCGAAATCCAACGTCATTTACCATTGGTACGTTGATGTGATACATTATTATGGAGACGACGACCTGCTGCCTAAACTTGGTGTTCAGTTCTATGATCCTTTGAGTAGATGCACACCGTATCTGTTGAAAATAGTTTAAATACAATTATTAAAGAAGGTAAGTGGTACATATGTAACAATGACTCGCCTTTATAGGCATTTCATTGAACAGATTTAAGAAAATTTATCAAGGGACTCGCCGAAAAACATGGGCACATCATAAAAGAAAAAGATTGCAAATGAGTATACCATATGCAATTAACGTAAGAGTCTTCAAAAGATTCAAAGACGATTATAAATTTGTAGGCCCTTGTATATTTGTTGACCACTGGGAGATTTCCTCAGGTTTGAATGAAAATTTGCATCATTTGTAAAATCATGATTTGCTTTCAACTGAGTTCACGAACCTGTAGTGAGGTCGGCGAGCCGCTCTCTGTAAAACGGGTTCCTCAAGTAGGTCAAACAACCGTCTGTACACTGCCAATTTCCTCTTCTGCCTTTAGCTGCTGTGGAAAATTTACAGAGATAAGTTTTAATAAATTCCTCACGGCACATATCTACCATGTATAAATCGTTATTTTTGATCAATGGCCTCGGCTTTTACATAGCCTGAATAAGTTTAACAATAGCCCCAGTGACTTAAATGTGACAGCACCCAGCCAGCGCTCAAAATGCACACACTGTACTGAAACAGCAGACGGTTCCATCATAGCCTAGACAGATGAAGAGAAGTGTTTGGGGTGGGGGGTAGGTGGAGGGGTAAATTGAAGAATTCCGTCGAAAACGTACATCAATAATATACTTTATAAAGCTCTTTCTCAAATTTATACGAATTTTGCCATAATAATAATAAAATTCACGTAATATGAAACAGATGCATCCTCATTTCATATACCAAGCAACCATGATTTGAATGAAATCGGAAATGGTATTGTCGAAAGTCAACTTGCATTGATTACCATTGTCACATGTATGTCACAAATTGTCATTACATAGATCAACACACTTACGTTGCTTTAACTTCATGTTAAAAACTGCACACACTGCACTGAAACAGCAGACGGTACCATCATAGCCTAGACATATGAAGAGAAGTGTGTGGGGTGAGGAGTAGGTGGAGGGGTAAATTATAAAGCTCTTTCTCAAATTTATACGAATTTTGCCATTATAATAATATAATACGCATGAAAATTGAGATAGTGTAATAAAAGGGAATGAAAAGACAAGTTTCTCCCCGAAATTAATTTATCTACAAAACTAAAAAAATAGGTCAAGCACTTGTCTATTTGTTTCCTCCCTGCACCTGTTGGTGAAAATGTGACACAGACAAGTTACTTGAACTTTCACGGAGCCAAACATCTACCGTTTATCGATCTTCGTCATTTTTGAATAATTGCCATGGTGGCTTTAACATTGACACTGATGACTTGAATGCGACTACGCGCAACAAGCGATCAAACTGTACACTCTGCACTGTTCCATCATAGCCTAGACAAAATGAAGGGCGTGGGGTAACGGTTTAAAGAAAAAATTAAGATATTTCATTGGGAATTTTGTACAACTATAAAATATTTTTAAACCTCTACCTCAACATACTGATCTTTCCATTAAAATATAACATATAATGAAATCGAGATAGCGTAATATACTAATGTTACTTAAAAAAAGCTTAAAATATTCAGTGCCTTCAATGCAAAGTAAATATTCTTAAATGTATTGAATGCAAATTTAGAAACGCTTCTCAAAAAGAATGGGCAAAGTTGCATGTTCAAGTTTCAAGATTAATTAAATAAAATGTTCATTTTATTCAAATATATGTATATATATTTTCTTTTCTTACTAAAGTTCATATAATGTAGTACAAATGCACCCATCCATGACCCTAAAACTTCATATACCAAAGCTATGATTTGAATTAAATCTAAAATAGTAATGTCGAAAGCCAACTTACATGTTTTGTCACATGTCAGTATGGAGATCAACAAACGCGGCTTGAACTTGATATTAAATAGGATCATCCTTTGAGAACCTTTGAGAACACAGAACCTGTTGAAAAAAAAATAGCATGAATAGAATTATTAACGAAGGTAAGAGGTCCATAATTATGTAACAATGGCTCGTCTTTTTCCTTATTTCTTTTTGTAGATTTATGAAAATTTCATAGGGGAATCATCGAAAAACGTACGCAAATCATGAAAAGAGATTGCGAAGAGAAAAATGTGCAATTAAGTCTTTCCAAAACATTCAAAGAAAAGTATTAATTTGTTTTATATTTCTTGACTTATCGGAGGAAATTCGTCTCCGAGGCTTGAATGAAAACTTGCACGAGTTGTAAAACATGATTTGTAAGACATGATTTGTAAAACAAGCCTTTCAGCTCGCAGCTCATTTCACTAACCTGTTGTAAGGTCGGCCAACCGCTCTATTAAAAACATGCGCAAATTGTTCAAACACCCAACAGGTCAATGCTAAGTTCCTCTCTTGTCTGCAGCTGTTGGGGAAAATGTGAAACCGACAAGTTACTAGACTTCTCACGGCACCAAACCTCATATATATATATATGCAAAGAAATTATTGCTTTACATAGTCCTATTGACTTCAATGTGACTGGCCCTGCCTTCGCTTGAACTGCACACTGCGCTTAACCGGAAGATAGTTCCATCACGAATCGAATTCGTTGAGGGTAGGGGGTGGGGGTTGAAGAAAAGGGTTTCCATTGGAAATGTTTAAAATCTTTAAAAGAATGTGTAAACCGTCTCAAAATCCTACACATTTTGTCATTATAATATAATGCGTAATGAAATTAAGATTTTGTCTGAGAACGCATAACAGTAAGAAAGAATTGTTACAGATTCCCTTTTCAAGATAATGTGTGGTCAAAGGTTTTACGACTGTCTTTGGGAATAAGGTACAGGGCTCTTACTTAAAAAAAAAAGCATAAAATATTATGTGCTTTGAAGGCAAAGTAAACCTTAAATGATCTGAATAAAAAATGTTTTTAAAGACAAAAGTTGTAGGTTCATCATGCTAGAACAAATCTCAAGTTATTTTACAATGAAATTTGATTCTCCCATTTGCCTAAACTATGAACATCACATTATGTGATACAGATGCACTCCCCTTAACCCCAAACTTCAAATACGTTAAAATCGAAATACAAATTACATTAATTACCATTGGTTCATGTACATCGCACATTGTCATTATGGAGATCAAAAAGTGCGAGTAGATGCACACTGAACCTGTTGAAAAGAAAATAGAATAAATACGACTATCAAAGAAATTAAAGCACAATGAAATAGTATTTCTATTTAAAAATTTAAATTTAAATTTCTATTTAATTGTGCTATAATCAAGCCCCTTGCCTCATATTTGTTTCTATCAAGAAATTAAGTAGTCCATTTGTAACAATGACTACTTTTTCCATATTACTTAGGGTAGATTTAAGAAAATTTCCCCAAGGAACTCACCGAAAAAAAAAAGCACACAGAAATAGATGGCAAAGAGTACATATGCAATTAAAGTAGTCTTCAAAAGTTTCAAAGAGACTTAATATGAATCATATTTGTCGACTTACTGGGAAGAAATATTGCCTCTAATGCTTGAATGAGAATTTGCATCTTTTGTAAAACAAGGCTGTCAACCGAATTCACTAACCTGGAGTGAGGTCGGCGAGCCGTTCTCTGTAAAACCGATTCGTAAAGTACGTCAAGAACACTGCCAAATTCCTCTCGTGCCTGTACCTGTTGGGGAAAAATGTGACACAGACAAGTTACTAAATTTCATACGGCACCAACCCTCTCCATCTATCAATTGGTATATTTTTCAATGATGGATTTGGCGAGATTACATAGCCTTAATAGCTTTAACTTTAACAGTAACTCAGTAAGTGGGACTTCACCCATCCGCTGATCATAGCGCAAACTTCACACTGAAACGGCAGATGGTTCCATCATAGCCTAGACAAATAAAAAAGAAAGGCATGGGGGTGGGGGTTGTACAAAAAAATTAAGGTTTTACTTAGGTGTTTAAATCTATAAAAGCATTTTTAAACTCCGCCCTATAATTATACGAATGTTGCCATTATACCATAATAAATTGTGAAATTGAGACAGCGTAATACAAACGAATAAAAAGGGATAAAAGTTTCTCTAGCGAAAATAATATCTATGAGAATACAAAGCAGTAAGAAGGAAGGAAGTTTTACCACACGTTTGGTTTGATTTGTTAAAGAGTCCCTGTACACGATCATGGGTGATCCAAGGTATTACAACTATCTTTGCGAATAAAGTATAGATGACACTTCCGTTACTCATAAAGGCTTAAAATAGTTATGCTTTAATTTAATTCTTAAATGGCTTTAATACAAGCAAAGAAATGTTTCGAAAATAGAACATTTGGGAAAAGTTGCAGATTCAACTAAGAACAAATATCGCAAGTCATCCTAAAATTAACAAAAATTAATCACATAATATAATACAAATGCACCCACCTTTAGCCCCAAACACTTCATGTACCATTCAACTATAATTTGAATTAAATCCGAAATATTAATGTTGAAATCAGACTTGCATTAATTACCATTGACACATGTATGACACACGTTGTCAGTATGGAGATAGTATGACCTTTTGACAAGATCCATGTCGAGAGCCTGCTGAAAAGAAAATAGTATAAATACATTTATTAAAGAAGGCAAGTGATGGACAAGCATCAATGATTCGCTTTTTTTTTTGGGTATTTCCAGGCATAGGTTCATGAAAATACCCGAATGACTCACCAAGAAACATATTGTGCACATTATGGAAAAAATAAATACTGTAAATAGGCAATTAAATAAGTCTTTAAAAGTTTCAAAGAAAATTATTGCTTTATTTTATATTTGTTGCCTTACTCGGATAGGAATTGCCTCTGAAGCTTGAACGAGAATTTGCATGATTTTGCAAAACGAGGATTAAACCGAGTTCACCAACCTGTAGTGAGGTCGCCGAGCCGCTCCTGTAAAAGTAGGTCAAGCACTTGTCCAGTCACTGTCAACTTCCTCTCCTGTCTGCACCTGTTGGGGAAAATATGGTACAGATAATAAGACTTATGGCACCAAACATCTACGATCAATCAATCAGTCATTTTTGAATAATGGACTTGGAGTTTATATAATATAGTCTTAATATATTTAACAATAGCCCAAGTGATTGCACCCAGCCCGCCCTCGAACTACTCTGCACTGAAAGATGGTTCCATTATAGCCTAGACAGATAAAAGGTGGTTTGGGGAGGGTAGGGAAAATACAAATTTTTCCATTATAATATAATACATAATGAAAGCCAGACAGCCTAATACAAGAGCATTTTTGTTTGTTTGTTTGAGGTATAGCCCAGTACATCCAAAGAGGACGATCTCAGGGCTTTCTATTTGGGGTAATCAGATGGCAGGATTGTTATTATTTACGATAAAAATATAAATACGATAAAAAGTTGTATAGGTTTCTTTTTAAAATATTGGAATATTTACAGCTTTTTAAAAATGTTTATGTATTTAAGAAAACCTAGAAAGTTCTTTTGGTTGGTGTTTCGAAATAAGTTATAGAGGTTTTCTTGTTTGTAGAAGGAGACTCGAATGTTCAGGCCACCGCATTCAATTAGAATATGCTTAACAGTTAAGCTCTGCCGATTCGTAGTCATGCAAGAGCATAAACAAAGACAATATATTCGCTCCTGAAAAGAATGTCTATAAATAAATGGCAATAAGAAAGACGACTTTTTCTATTTCTTACATATTTCCCGTACACGATCATAGGCGATCCAAGGGATTACGAATTGCGTCGGGAATAAGGAATAGCGGACACTAATGTAAAAAAAAAAAAAAAACCCTTAAAATATTCTTAAATGTATTAGATGCAAATCTAGAAGTGTATCCAAAAGGCAATTGAAGCAAACTTGCGGGTTCAACTTGCGGGAACAAACCACATACGCCCACTCTTAACCCCAACACTTCATATACAAAGCTATGATTTGAAGCAAATCCGAACTGCAAAGTCAAAAACCAACTTCTATTGATTACCATTGGTGTATGTATGACACACTTGCAGTATGGAGACCGTGCGGCGTTAACTTTGTTAAGTATGATCCTTTGAGAAGATGCACACCGAACCTGTTGAAAAGAAAACAGGATAAATACAATTATTGATGAAGGCAAGTGGTTTATTTGTAATAAGACTCGCATTAATTTCATATTTCTTTGTATAGGTTCATGAAAAGTTCCCAGGAGCCTTGCCGAATCGTTTGTGCACATAAAAAAGACTGGGAAGAGTAGATATGCAATTAACTTAGTCTTTTCAAAAGTTTCAAAGACAATGGAATATGTATTATATTTGTTGACTTACTCCGAGGAAATTTACTCCGAGTTTGAGGTATAGCCCAGTACATCCATAGAGGACGATCTCAGGGTTTTCTATTTGGAGTAATCAGATAGCAGGATTGCTATAATTATTTACGTAAAAATGTTATAAATATGATACAAGTTGTATAAGGTTACCTTTAAAATATTGGTATATTTAAAATTAATTGACTCCCAGACTTGGATGAGAATTTGCATAATTCGTAAAACAAGGCCATCAACTGAAACACTGACCTGTAGTGGGGTTGGAGAGCCTCTCTCTGTAAAAAGATACGCAAAGCACGTCAACCACTCGTCTGGACACTACCAATTTCCTCTGCTGCCTGCACATTGTCATGCTGGGGAGAACGTAACACAGACATGTTAGTAAACTTCTCAAAGTGCATAATATCTACCATCTATCAATCGCTGTCTTTTTTAATAATGGCATTGACGAGTTTTAAATAGTAATAATAATTTTAATAATAGCCATATTGTCTTAAATGTGACTGCACCCAGCCAGCGAAAAAACCGCACACTCTGTACTGAAACAGCAGATGGTTCCATCATCACCTAGACAGATAAAAAGAAGGTGGGGTGGGGTAGGAGTGAAAAATAAGTTCGGTCTCAAAATTATACGAATTTTGCCATTATGATAATAGTGTACATATAATTGATTGATTTCTATGAGAATTCATAATGGTATGAGAGTTCAGTTGTTTTACACCATCATGGGTTGTCAGTTATTTCGACCGTCTTCGGGAATAAGGTATATAAGACAAGTTACTTGAGAAGCTCAATATTTTCTGTGGCTTTCAATGCAAAGTAGATCTACATCTTTATAAATTTATTGAATGCAAATTTCAAAGTTTTTCTAGAAGAAGAAAAAAAATGAGAGTAAGTGTAAGGTTCAACTAGCGAGAACAAACCATCCAACAAGAAAATACGATTACGTCATTTGCTTAAAATCAATGCATGTTACTAATTATATCCACAGAATGTAATACAATTCCCTTAGCCGCAAGACTTCATTTACCAAGCAACTGTGATTTGAATTTACAGTGAAATAGCAATATGTCGAAAGCCAACTTGCATTAATTACCATTGGCACATGTGTGTCACACATTGTCATTATGGAGATCAAGAAGGGCGGCTTTGACTTGATGTTAAGTATGATCCTTTGAGACGCAGCACACAGAGCCTGTTGAAATGAAAATAGTATAGATACAATTATTAAAGAAGATATGTGGTTCATATGTAACAAAGACGCCTTTTTCCGTATTTTTTTACGTAGATTCAAGAAAACTTCCGAGGGAGCTCGCCGTAAAACATGACTTGGACACTATAAAAGGGTGTCAAAGAGAATGAATATGAAATTAAGTTAAAGTGTTTTCAAAAAGTTCAAAGAACATTAATATGTATAAGATCTATATTTGTTGACATACTCGGAGGAAATTGCCCTTGAGGCCTGAATGAGAATGTGCATGATTTGCAAAACGATGATTTCAACTTGGTTCACTAACCTGTAGTGAGGTCGGCGAGCAACTCAAAAATATTCACAAAGCAGGTCAAACATTCGTCCGGTCACTGCCCGTTTCTTCTCCTGCTTGCATATGTTGGGGAAAACATGACACAGACAAGTTACTACACTTATAACAGCTCTTACAATCGCTGTATTTTTTAAATAGTGGTATTAGTGAGTTTTACGTGATATTATATGAATTTCGCTATAATAATTAAAATACACAATGAAACAACATATCAGAATAAAAGAAAGGTTCCTCACCCGAAAACTGTCTGAAAATATATAGCAGTAAGAATTGTTCGAATTGTTACATATCATGGATGATCCAATGTATTACAACTGTTTTTGCGAATAAGGTATAAAAGACAGCTTAAAATATTCTGTGTTTTAAATGAAAGGTAACAATTCTTAAATGTATCGAATACAAACAGAAATATTCTTTCTAAATTAGACCAAAAAAAAAAAAATAAGAAAAAAAAATGGGGCAAAATTGCCTGTTCAAATGTCTCAAGTCATCCTACGAATAAATAAACTCATTTGCTTAAAATCTATTTTTTCTAAAATTCACATATAATACTGAAGCAACCACCTTTAACACAAAACTTCATATATCAAGCAACTATGATTTGAATGGAATCCAAAATGGTAATGTCGAAAGCCAACTTCATTAATTACCATTGGCATATGTCCGTCACACATTGTCATCACGGAGATCAAGAAATGCTTGTTCAGTATGTTTCTTCAGTAAATACGCACCGAGACTGCTGAAAATATAAATTAATGCAATTATTGAAGAAGGTAAATTGTTCAAAAATATGTAACTAATGACTACTTTTTAATGTATTTCTTAGCATTTGTTCAGGATACATTCCCAGTGGATTCGGGGGAAAAAATGCACATTATAAAAAAAATACTGCAAAGAGAGTAAATATACAAGTTTCCAGAAAACTGAATATGTTTTACAATTGTTTACTTGGACGAAATTATCTTTGAGGCTTGAATGAGAATTTGCATGATTTGTTAAACAAGGATTTCGATGAAGCTCACTAACCTGTTGTGAGGTCGGCGAGCCGCTTTCTGTATAAAAAGATTCGCAAAGAAGGTCAAGCACTCGTCCGGTCACTGCCAATTAAATTTCCTCTCCTGCCTGCACCTGTTGGTGAAAATGTGTCACAGACAAGTTACCTCACTTCTCACGGAACCTAGATCTACCATCTATCAATCACTGTAATGCTTGAATAATGGACATAGTATACATAGTCCTTATGGCTCTAACAATGACACTAGTGACTTAAATATGACTGCACCCAGCCAGGACTCAAACTGCAGTCTCTGCAATTAAACGGTAGATGGTTCCATCATAGCCTAGACAAAAAAAAAAAAAAACAACAACGAAGGGACCGGGGGGGGGGGGGGGTTGGAGAGAAAAAAACATCACGGTTTCCATCGGGACTTTTTTCCATCCAAAGGAACGTTTCAATCTTCGTCTCAAAATCATGCGAATTTTACCATAACAGCTCGTTATGTACGTAAGGGAGTCTGCTCGCTGCTTAGTTTCAATTCATGGCCACCATTCTGCTCATGGTAGTGACGATTTCAAGATTATTTATCTAAATGAATTACATAATATAATAAAAATCTCTTACCTCAAAATGGAAACGAAAAAGAAACTAAACATACTAACAGCGCATTAAAACACTCCAGTTCGAAATATATTTTTTTCTATCAGATGATGCAAGTTGCCCATACAGCGGAAATGAATGGAATTGATCATAAAACTCGGTTTTTAAGGCCCAGCCCTTAAAAAAGATAGAATTGAGACCGCACAGTGATGGTTGTTGTAATCAGAATGAGACACATTCCGCAATGCTTCGAAGGGTTATTATGGTGAACTTAGATGAGAACAACTGAAAATTATTCACGATGTTTACGAAACTGTCGTGGGGCACCTGGTTGGCGTTTAAATGATTGTCGGTGAATTCAATTCAATGGTTGACAACTGGTCTCCTGAAACTCTATACAATAACTCTCTTTTTCTCACTCTCTCCCTCCCTCCCTACTCATCCCCCTCTCTCTCCCTCTCCATCTATATAACTCTTTTTCCATCCCTCCCTCCCATCCTCCCTCACTCCAATCCTTCCTTCCTCCCCTCTCTCTCCTCTATCTCCTCCCTCTCACTCCTCCTCCGTCTCCACCTCCCTCTCTCTCCCTCTCTCTCCCTCTCACCCTCCACCTCTCTCTCTATCTCTCTCTATCTCTCTGTCTCTCTCTCTTTCTCTCTCTCTCCCTCCCTCCCTCCCTCTCACCCTCCACCTCTCTCTCTATCTCTCTCTCACTCTCTCTCTCTCTCTCTCTCTCTCTCTCTCTCCCCTTGTGTGTATGTGTATGTGTGTATGTGTGTGATAAATACCACACCACAGCAAAATGAAGGCTTGTCCAACTGACATCAAGCAATGG
>JBCJKF010380811.1:0-14083 GCA_039654545.1 Plocamopherus ceylonicus | reverse complement strand
TTTTTCGAGCTCCCCCCCCCCCCCCCCCCCCCCAACAAAACCAATTTCACACATTTTTAGAAAGATTTTCTAGTGCATAAAAAAACAACAACCCAAAAGCACCAAAAAAAAACCCAAAACAAAAAAACCCCAGACCCAAACAAAAGAATTATTCCTTGTCATCTTTATATTCATGTACAATACAAGTAGCTTAAGTTGACATCTTTTAATTGTAATTTTGAATTTCTGACACCGACATACCTTTAAAAAACACCTTGAAGTTGAAGACAAAAAAGAAATTTGCTTTAACCACTCTAAACCTAAAGAATGGTATTTGATGAAGCAGCAAAAACACCTAATGCTGTATGTTCACAATATCAATCCACACAAACTTGATATACATGACATCAATCTACACAAATTACACACCTGAAAGAGGTGACAATATTTACACATGACATAACGTTACCAAAAAACAGTAACTCACTCAAAGACATGGGGTGACTCAATCCCCCTACTGTATCACCCCTTAAATAGTCTCACACTATATACAGGACAGGAGATTCACTCCAATGACAAACCCATCACAATAATTATCCATGACAACTGATTATTAGATATTATAGATACAACAGCAATGAAAAGAAAGCATCATTTAGGTGCACAATCTCCTTCCTCAATATTTTACTTAAAATTTGTTTGAAAGCAATAAAATCATTGACACGAAATATTTTTACCCTATCTAGATCTAACCATTTTGACTATTATAATGCTACCACTACCAGCTTTATTCCACAATGATTTTTGTTGTAATGTTTAACAGCAAAGGCTATTCTTATAAAACTTCTTTGAATATTTGATAAATTCCTGAAGAGCTGCTTCAGCTGGTTCATTTTAATGCAATTGCTATAAAAGGCACACATCTCTCATGTGATTTGAGTACAACCTCTAATATGGGTAAAACAACAAATCTGAAATGAGGTTCGATCTAGGATGCCCAAATGTTAAAAGTAATGAAGAATGTACAAAAAAAAAAATAAAATAAAATAAATAAATAAAATAAAAATGGTTCCTTGAGTCTATGCAATGATATGGCCAAAGTTAATATAAAACAAGCAACTGTGCACCTGTTATAAGAGATATAGGATTACAATAGCTATTCAATAAGGCTGGTTAGAAATGTTGAGTCATAATATCTACTACTCACTTGAAATTTGATCCAAGATCCTCTTCACATTCCTCTACACTTTGTCTGGTTTTTACAAATGCGAAGGACAAACCCAAGAACCACATAATAAAAGGTGTGCAATATGTAAAAACATTACAATAGTTTGCTATCTATTTCCCTGTCAGCTTGGACATAGTAATCTACTGTTCATATGATATCAAGCATATATTTAATACAACCACCATCTTTATCCAAGAGTATGATTTTGATTACCAGAAAAAACGGACTAAGGCGCACCAGATGATAAAAGCATGCCCCTCCCCCCCTTCCTCAAAGCATTAGGGGAGAGAGGAGAAACATTTGAAGAATTGATTGCCTTGCTAGCTGATCAGGTGATCTATCTTATTCATCTTTTTGGGGGAATATTGTTATCATTGTCGATTGACACTTTTAAAGCTAATAGTTGTAAACAATAAGACTTTTCTTTATTTCGATCTAGAAATCTGTGTTGCCGAAGTCTGTACCATATGCAAAAACCACTTTAATGTGTATTTATTTACAATCAAAATATCAATCTGTATAGACGGCTTTATCTAGACTATGTTCCATAGCTAGATGCAACATCACAAGTATACCCGCTTTCAACACAAATGAAAAGCAAAAATTCAACACAGCTAAACATATTTTGAAATCCCTTTTAATTGTTATGACTTTTTTTTTCTTTAAAAGTGTTTTTTTTTCGATCCCTTCAAACTGACAGATGAGCAATCAAAAACCCTGAAGCACACACTTCTCCAGACTATGAGTCGCAAGGCTAACAGACGATGAAAAAAAAAGTCAAAGACTTATAATCCAGTGTTTTGCTCTTAACATAAATGAACAAATAACAATTTTCTTTTAAAAAGATGAAAAAAGAGACAAAGGGTTTAATAATGTTTGCAATGCAAAGAGCAGATGGCCATAACATTTGCTTGAAAAATTACAATGCTTCACTGCAAATTTGGGCTAAATGTTTTCTCAACATTATAAGCCAAAACACTTAAGCACTTCTTTAAAGCTGACGAACCTTTCGATTTGATGGCTTGCTGAGGAAGGTGGGGAGCTGTTCTGTTGAAGGGTGATGCTTGAGCTGACCCGATTACCAGATGACGACAGTTCACTGGTGTCACCTGTTGAATCAGAAGATGTGCCAACCTCTATAGCATCCACTGCTGAACCATGATTCCGCACACTTTCAGATGAACTGAAAATTGAATAATAAAAACAATGAAGAAAATGCATATGACAAAAATTTTTATTTTTAAAGGCTGTTGATGTGAACATGAGTTACTGTTTCGAGATCAAAAGGTATAAATGCAACTGCTTGCAAAAGAGTAAAAGCTATATGAGTCATTTATTCTTCTCTACAACTACAAAAACCTTAAATCTAAAAAAAAAAAAAAAAATGTATGCATATCAATAAAAATCCCCATGAGGGAAAAAAGTTAGGAAATATACTATATATACACACATTCCATAAATTCTATGCTTACATAACAACTGACCATCTTGGTGCTACTTTTACACATAAAGCCAGAAGTACGTTCATAGGACCTGGTACCAAGCCAGGCATCCCACATGTGCACAAATGTTAGCACATCAAGACTGTCCCCGCAGTCCATTTGAACTCACCTGGAGACTAAAGTGTCCACTGAAGACCCAGACTGATGAGGCGGTGAAGATGACGGTAATGGTGGTGGCGAGGAGTGGCATGAGGATTGAGAGGGGAGGGAGGTGCTGTGATTGGAATCGGGAAGCAGACGTGAAGAGGTCGAGTCTGGCTGCTGGTCGTCCTCTGCTCCACCAACATCAGCATTCACATGCAAATCGATGGAACTAGAGGATGCCCCTGGGAAAGAGAATGAAATATGCCTTCATTTACAGTGTGTGATGATGACCTTTCTTCAACTTTTTTTGTTTGCCTTCACTGCTAGCGACGGATGAAATTTACTTGGAGACCTCTCAAAACAGCTTTCTAACTGTGCAACAAAAGTTGGGTGAATTTATCAGTAAACATCTTATGGAAAATCCTCTTATGGATAATCCTTATAATCACTTAAGAATGGAAGTAAATTTATAATTAGGTGAAGGAGATCAATTACTGAGGTTTTGATCAATTTAAACTTACAAATAAAATAGTCCTGGCTTGACTGAGTATAGTTTCAACCACTGTGTGCAAATTGAATTATTGTAAGGAAAATTTGAATGAGGAAATTAGGGGAGAAAATAAAGCATAGAAAGAAAGGGGAAAAAAATGAAAGAAGAAAGACAGAAGGAAATAAGAAAAAGAAAGAAAAGTTCTTGTCAAATCGTTAGACTTTAGCTAAATATGTTACCTGTGCCAACGTTAGGGCCTGACGTTGATGTAGACAAAGTATTATCCTCATGACTGGCTGCCTCGATGCTTCCAGATACAACTGAAAGGTCAAAAAGGACAGGAAAAGTAACAATAAATCAAAACCATGCTTATAATTGTTTTTTTCATGAATTTTTGGACAAGTCTCTAATGCTCAGACTGAAGTGAGTTAATTTCAGAAAATCAAAACAAGCGCAACTTAAAACAAAATGTTGCAGACACCAACAAAAAGAAAAGGGAAATTGAAACAAGCAATACAAATTTATATCGATTGTCTTTGTTGCATGGCATGACTTACTATAAGCACTTCCTCTAGAATTGTCTGTCGTGTCCATTTCTACGGGTGAGCTGCTTCTTGGTCCCTGAGCATTTCTGTTGAAATTAGGAAAGAGTCCTCATAAGTCTAACAGTACCTTTAGAAGCATTGAAAATAATGCGATACGATACACAGTCCAGATAATAGTTGAGATGGAATTCCAGTATACACCAAAATTAAAAAGACTGCAAGACAGTGAAAAAATGAAATCAAAATAAGGAAAAGCAGAATGAGCTTTGAAAAAAGACAAAAAGGAATGTGTCAATGTCCTTAAATCCATATTCAAAATCTTAATTCATTTCGACATCTAAGCACATGACAAATCAAGCAAGCATTGAAGGTAAATGAATGACATTATTTCTTCCAGGATAAACAAAGCACTCACCTGGAATTATTGTTGTTGAATGCTGTGAAATCAGCCCAATTGTCCTCCTGGCCTGACTGGGTTGGCGTGCTGCTAAAGTCGGCCCAGCCATCGTCAGGGACAGCGCCATTGACTTTTCCTGGTTTTTCCCATGGAACTGTTGTGTCCATGGCAACAGGCTCAACCTGAGAACTTGAATCAGCTGCCCAAGGATCTGGAGAAAAAGAAAATATATCCATTTGAAACCTGAAAATGTGTCAACACAGTCAGATAAAGATACATGATGCAAACTCGAAAACTGCCCCAATATTTTTCTTCAAATAAAAGATGTTAAGTTAAAACACAGTTATCACTACTCAATCAACTGTGTCTGATGGATTATGGTAAAACGGTAAATATATGACGGTCAATGCACAGCCCCCTACCATTTGAAGGGGGAAAAAAAGCCAGCACTTGGATATATCACACATCCATTATTTCTTTTCTCGAACTTAAGGGGGCTGCACATACATGACATAAAAGCTGTGTAAACTTACTTTCAGAATGGTCTACATCCATGCCTTCTGTCGGCGGTTGCTGCAGAATTCTGACAGGAGAATCAAGCTCCTCACCACTATCTGTGCTGTCTTCATCACTGCTATGGCAACGGGTAGCTTCACCCTGAAGCCTTCTGTGACAAGAAACATGAGCGAAATCCATGTAATAACTTTCAGGTGTGAATAGATTCCCTACACAGTCATAAGATATCATGCGAAGAGGAAAAAAAATTATATGCTTCAATAAATTCCTATTCTCGGAAACGTTTTCTTCTAAAATGTATAGCAAAAAGCCCCCAGAAATTTTCACGGGTAATTAAGATCATTGTGAAAAGACTAAAGGAGGAGATACCCCTATGAAAACAATAAAAGGAAAGAGACTTGAGCAAAACACCAATAAAATGCAAGTTAGGTGCTTTCACGCATACATACTCAGAGCGTGCTTGCTGAGCATTTTTATCAAAAGTGATGGGCTTCTCCTCCCAAATGTCCTCATCACTGTCGTCGTTGTCAAACTGTTGAAGCCTCTCATTACACAGTTGTTCAAAGAGGGCAGCAGTGGTTTGCTATTTGAGAGAAAAATAAAAACAAAAAAGTTGAGGAATGTCCAACAAGAGGGGATCTGTAAGAGTAATACGAACAGCACTTATCAACCTGGACTGGGCAAAAAAAGGTGAAAAACATCACTTTTAAATCATCATGTTTTTTTTATTAATTGAGAACAAATAAGCTCATTAATGACAATGCAGATAAACATCCCTTAATTTAGTAAATAATCAATAAGACCAAAATGGAGATCCCATGTGACAGCCTCATGTGCTTCAAAATGCCAAGAAGACATACAAGATCATGTAAGTAACATCAAAACAAAAAAACTCAAAAGTTTCAATTTTGAAATTATTAAAATGAAATTCGGTGACAAGACAGTGCGTGCTTACATTTGAGTCATTGACTTGCATATCAGCTTCAATACTGGATATCCTCTCAGAGAAATTGGCACTATGGAGACATAACAGGGAGGACATATAAGAACAAAATTAAGGTTCCCTCAAGCAATCCTTGGATGCATTACCACACTAAGATCACTTCATTTAAACTTTTTTTTTTTTTTATGGTAACAATCATGCAAGGCTTAGCTTAAATTCATTAACAACTATTCTGTTAATCATAGGACTTGTCACAAGGCCCCACTAAACATGTTTAAGCCTGCATTACAAATTAAACAGTAAATAATAAAATTTGAATATTAAAGAAAAAAAAAAGGTTTTCAATGAATCTTAGAGGGTATGAGGAAGGGTGTTGCAAATTTGTTCATTCATCATATTTAAAATCAACTGTACATGAAAATGCCTTAAAGATCTCTTCTTACTAGACAGGAAAGAAACCCTTAAACACAGAAAGAAGCCCTTAAAAATACTCACTCTATCTTTTCATCTTGTTCTGCAAACTCTTCGTCGTTGAAACCAAACTGATCAATGAAGTTGCTGGTCATCTGTTGAAGCTGATAATCAGAGAAGGCCTGGCGAGTCAGCATACACCCACCCAGGCGCGTAATTTCATTACAACAGTTGGAAAAAATGATAAACTAACACAGGGGATACAGCACTGAGTACAGAATGTTTGACAAAAAATGTTATCCAATTTTATCCACTATTTAATATGGGTGAAAATTGGCACTGAATCCATTGCTTCGTTAAACTTGATGTAAGATTAGTAGTCTTTTTCTCTTATGGGACATTTTCAGGATCACATCATGATTTTTGATAAGGATTTGACTATGCTACCCGGCTGATTCTGATAAATGTCAACTGAGGGACAGACTGCTTGAAAGAGTCAAATTAACTAATACACTTATCGTAACCCTACTAAAAAAAAACCCACGACCAACCCGATATCTCTCACCTGCTGCATGGCCGTATCTTGAGGGAAGGGAATGTCTTTGAAGTCTGCATCATCATCCTCACTGCTAGAAGCAAGAGGATAACCACGCATCTGGAGGAGAAAAAAGTAGGGTGAAACCTCGGAAATTCTTGCTAATACACCATAAATATATATGAAACTTTTTACTTAGGTGATAGAAAAACACATATTCAATCATACTTCAGTGTAAAGATGTCACCAAAATGCTTTTGGAGATCTTTCTCTCAGTACCTAGGCTGCCTTGACAAACCACATCTTTCTAGAATACTCATACCTCATTTTTACAACTGTCATGGACAAATGGCATGCATTCGAAGAGGTTTTTGGCCAAACCCACAAAATCAACTTGCTAATTGTGGCTGCTTTTCAAAGGTGGAGAACAGGAGCCACCCCAGGACTTGATTCCTTGTGAAAAATTTTCAAACCCCTCAACTTTGGTCAATCAAAAAAATGACCCAATGAACCTCCCTCCTCAGCCCCCCCTGGTGTCGACTACTAGGACACGGTTGAAAGCCTTTTCTGGTTAACCTCTGATCAAAGAAGATCATCTTCCTTCGTTATTGCACTTTTCGTCTTGTTTGCTTTTTCTGAGTTGGTACGCTGACCTCCAGTCTGCTAACCCCAGGAACACAGCCGCGACCACTGAGGACCACAGAGTGGATTTCGGGTATATTTTGCAAATGTGAAATTTTTCAAGGATCTACATAAAACTGTGATCCCTGCAGGATGAAAACATAGATCAAAGACGACAGGAAGGCAGCCAATACAGGTGGCCCCACCAAGCCATGAATGACCCAGAATCACATGCACCAACGCAAGATAATCATCATCACATTTTAACACTGTCACTCAATCATCATTGCTTTATTTTAACAGCATTCAGCTCAGGTACTTACCAACTCTATGGTGTTTTTCTTGTTAAGTTCTGTCAGAGCACCGCCAACGAAGGTTTCCCATTTTTCTTGAGTCTCTTGGGAAAGCTCTGAAGGAATAAAAAAAAAAAAAACACCTTCTCTTTATACATTCATTTAAAATTTGAAACAAAGAATGAATTTCAAAATTTTGTTTTGTCTAGGATTGAGACTTCTTGGCCTCCTCTGAGATATTTAGACCCGAGGAGAGTTGTTATAATGTATAATGAAAACCAAAATTCATATAACAAGAATCCCCTTTCAGAAAGATAAAAGCAAATGAGATAATTGTAACCCCAAGATCCCAACAGCAGGGAAATCACAAACAGATTGCTTTCAAACTCTAAATCCCACTAAGTATGCAGTCCTTGAGGAGGAGAGGGTGCACAATTTCTATCAAAGATAAAAAATAGTGCAAAAGGGGTGTGGACATGGGAGGGGCGGGATGGAATGAGGCAGAAAGGGAAGGGGAGATGGGATGGAGAAAGAGACAGACAAAGAGGAGCAGGAAGAGATGACATTGCAGTATGGGCAAAGGAAAGCCTGAGAAAAATGCAACTGACTCTGATACTGTTCTTTGACAAGACTAGGGTTTTCTTCATCCTTGTGTAGCAGACTACGGATGGAGTTGGCCATTTTAGTCAGATGACCCATGAAGCCCTGCCTTCGGCCCTTGGGAGCAGCTCTGAACGAGTGAAAATAAAAAATGACATTTGGAATTAAAGCTTTCACAGGCCAACAATGACAATAGACACACAATGAAACCATTCTTCCATATATTCAAATGCATTATTGTTGAAGCTGAAAGCTTGATATGTCTAAGAGGTCTAAAAATTGGCACAAGATAACTGGAGCTTAAGTATCAAACTTCAGTATCTATAAATGCGAGTGAACAAGACGAAGTACAGCAGAAGTGATTGTTTACTTTACCCCTCCCCCACAGCAAAACCAGAAAAAAAAAAAAAAAAAGAGATACGAGACAAAGATAACTCCACTTGGCTGGGTTTGTCATCTAGCTATTAAAATTCTTGTTTATTTAATTAATCCGTTAAATTAGAATTTGCATTGTAAACAGTTAAATTCGTTATTTTACGATTTAATTCCTACTTAAAATTGATTGATTTGCTCAGAAATGCCTCCATTTTTCAAGATACTGAAACACATATTGAAGGAAAGAAAAGAGGAAAACAGAAACTCACTGAGCTTTGTCATTGTTTTCCCATTCCTCCAAAAGCCGGTTGATGAAGTTGTACTCTGAAAAAAGCTGAGATACACAGAAAAAAAAAAAAAAAAAGATTATGAAATTATAATGACGGTGCAGTTTATCTACTAAGACAATCATAAGATACCAATGCAAATAAAGGAGAAAGAAGTGAAGAAGTTCTTGGAAAGAAAGTAAGTAGAGGAAAAAGCCCTTTATCAAGCATTGATCTTCCACCATGTTATGCCTAGCATACAAAACACCTTCTGACTTCTTCTGTCTAGCCTAGAAGTCCTAACAGAATTTGTACCTGTATTAATAAAGGATGTTCATGCTTGCCATCAATAATCACAGGACTATTGTTGAGGATGATAAGAAGGCACTGTTCTACTTGAGTATGAAGAAAGTTGTTCCACACATATTTGAAGTACAAGTCCTGAGGAGAATAGAGGAATGTGAATATTTCATGAAGAAATGAAGGGATAAGTAATTTTTCTTTTTTACTATAAAAATGAAAAAAAAATTCTATTCAGTAATATTTTAAAACATGCAAGAGAGAGAGAGAAACAAAACAAAAAATCCAATAACAAAAGTTGACAGAAATTATGAATTCGTTTCAAATACACAAAAATTTTTGACAATTGGCCTAGCTGTAATGAACTTAGAGAAAAATATGATAACAGAGAACTTCCAACCATAACCTTCAATCTTGAACATAGTTTTTGGTTTTGCAAGTAAAAATTGAAGTACAAGATAATTTGTTAAGTCGAATTAACATGACATGTTTTTGCAACACAATTTCAGTGTGATTCAACTATGCCATATGGTTATGTCTGTAGGGAATTTCTTAGCAATTTTGTGGACTGAACTTTTTCCCAAATATATTGTCATCTGAGCCACTACCATTTTAGAAAAACTCAACAAAAAAATCGGCTCTGGTGGCAAGTAAGCAAATAGCAGAGAAGTAATTCATACCAAGAGAGTGTTTATGGTTTTTAGGGATGCCAATTCAGTGTTGACTTGATGCATGTTGGAGCTCACTAAGGCTGTCACCAGCTTGGCTACTTGCAGACGTGTGTTGCCCAGAGGTGGGTCAAATACACCAACCGAGGTCGGCATAGTGCTGTAGTATTGCTGAAGGAAAAAAAAAAGTGAAGTAAAACAGAAAATATTTAAACAAAAAACAAAACAAAAACATGATGTAGTTTTGACAATGTTAGACATGTGTTATCCTTAGTTTTATCAAATGGATGAAATGGTCAAGACCAAACAATCTCCTGGTGGTCACACCCCATCAGTTTTTCATTGTTTCAGGCCATAGTACGACTGTGATCGTAAACGATCGCAGGCCCTACATCAGTCAATGCACAGAGAGAGAGGAGAGAGAGAGGAGAGAGAGAAGAGAAGGAGAGAGAGAGGAGAGAGAGAAGAGAAAGAGAGAGAGAGAGAGGAAGCGAGCGAGTGAGAGAGAGAAGAGAGAGAGAAGAGAAGAGAGAGAGAAGAGAAGAGAGAGAGAGAAGAGAGAGAAGAGAGAGAGAGAGAGAGAGAGAGAGAGAGAGAGAGACACGGACAAACAAAAAGAGGAAAAATAGGCACAGAGACAGAGAGAGAATGAAGGATATAGAGATAAGATGGATGTACAGAGAGATTGACAAAAATTGATATAGTTTGAGAGGTTGAGAATGTACATCATATTCAGATTTCTGTCTAATTTAGACCTAGGTTTAGATCTAGTCTAGATACATAAAATATTGGCTGCCTCTTTATGACTAACTAGATCATCGTATGTCTCGCGTTTTGCATTTTCATGACATTCATTGATTGGCACCGAAAAGGAAATACATCAACCACTAACCAACAAAAGTTTTTCTCAGCAGCCGGGGACCTATGGATTTCAAACTCAACCGGGACCATGGAGCATTTTTTAAGGCTGCTGCGGAAAGTCACGTAAGTCTGAGCTCCCCGACGTCAGCGTCAAAATAGGCCTCTTCTGGCCGATATTAAACGAAACAAACCAGCTTGTCGATAAATCGGTATATTCGGCGTTGTCACCCAAAATCGGCGAAAGCCCCAATCAAAACCGGAAAAAGGGCAACACTGACTCACCTTTGGAGGATTCACCAGGAGATCATGAAAATCTTTCAAGCGGGGAATAATGGCAGCAATCACATTGTTAATACCCTGTGCTATACGATCAGCATCACCATTTGGCATAAGTTCTGAGACTTCTGACCTGCAAAGACAAAGGTTAAACATAGCACTTCTTCTTGTAATTCGTGAGTGTCATGTTTCCATACCCAATGAAAACCAGTCATAAAGCTCTATAATCTCTACAAATAAAAAATAATACAAAAAAATGCCCTTCTGAGACCTACTTGCGACCTATGAAACAAAAGCGTAAATTTAAAGCAAAGTTCATGATCAAAAGTTAACTAGGTTGGGTTGTGACCAATGAAAGAATTGCAAAGATGTATAAAATTACATACACTGAATGTAGTTCTTTACTTCAATAGGTTGTGACCAGACACAATTGCATAAATTTATAAATGCCATTCACTGAATGTATATATTTACTCAACTAGATTGCAACATTTGAAATAATTGCACCAATTTATAGAACCACATACACAGAATATAGATCAATAATTAACTACGTTGTGACCTTTGAAACAATTGCATAAATTTATGAGACACAGATACAGGGTGTCTGCCAAATCTACCCCAAAATTCTCCAGGGCCCCTAAAATGACCGGCCGGAGTCCAGGGGGAAAAGTTAGGCCCCGGCGGGGTCCCTGGCGGGAGGGTCGAAAATGGTTTTTAGCCATTTAAATGGGGGCAATTTTAGCCTCCCCTACAGTTGAAATCAGAAAAAGTGGATGTAAAAATGTTTTCTTTTAATAGATAAATAAATTTTTAAAAAATAAAAAAGGCCCACTTATATAGCTACAAGTATTTACAAAGCAATAGTATTTGCAAATTACGCAAGGGGGTCCTCTTTAAGTCTATGCCTCAGGACCACACACTCAAGAAAGAAAAAACATGTTGTCAGATTTCACTGCAGCCTCTTCTTTCTTTTCAATCTGCCAGTTTAGGCTTTCCATTGTCAGTTTTTTGACGTTTCTGGGAAGACTGAAGATGCAGCAGCTCTTCATTACGCTCCTCCTCTTCCTTTTTTCCCATGCTTTTATTGTATTCACTTTTGGGTGCCTGCAAAGTCAGTGCCTACCCCCAATGAAAGCTATGAGGAACAGCTGACACGAAAAAGAGGAAAGCATTTTACGATAAACACTAAATTACTTGGAATGTGAAATTGTGAAATAGTTATTATCCTGATTTTTCTGATGACTGATGTTCGTATTACAGAATTATGTAATTCTCTTGGGTAAACTAAAAAAAATAGTGACATTGGGAACGACCCCCCCCCCCCCCGGACTTTTAAGAAAAAATCTTTTTTCCTGGCATAAGCCGCAATAGGGGAGAGAAAAAAAAAAGTAGAGTTGCATCCCTTGATTTTCGACTGTCTGGCCTGGAGATGCCCCTTGATCACGTGATCTAGCTCGTTCGTATTTTCCCGGCCCTCACGATCATCGGTTACTCACGTCGCTTCATCCAATCTTTAAAGGGCCCTTTAGACGTACAGTTCATTCATCGATGAACCGTCTGTTATCGAAAGAACCACCCTCATTCAACCATCTTTTGTGAAAACTGAGCGTGTAGATGTGAAATCTGTCCAATATCAATGGGTTCTCAGTCCATGTGCTAGATATCTAGCAATGCTAGATATTTTGCCGCTGGCGAACTGATGGGTCAACGATGGGTGACGATGAAGGCATCTCGTCGTCTTGGCGGGGTCGGCCATGGTGGGGATGGTTGGCGAGCTCAGGGGCACAATTTTCCTCTAATCAGAACTCGACTGGACATGATCGTAGAAAAAACTTCTCGTTGACAAACTGTCAGTTCTAAGATGACCTAGATCGAGCAAATGCCAGTTAAACTGACGGTTTGTCGATGAATGTACATCTAAAGGGCCCTTTAAAGCGACTGTCGAATGACCACATATTATTCTTTCTTGCTTGGAAAACACAGGCCCCGTTAGGCATCTTTAGATGATGCTCGCCTTCCTAGATCTACACGTGTTTGCCTACATCTAGAGCCTACACTTCACTAGATCTCCATCTACAATCTAGATCTAGCCATAACCCCTGAAAAAGAAGAAAACAAAAAACCGAATGGTGCAGCAAGCGAAAACAAGGCAGTCTCATCACCCCACCCCGGCTAGGCAAAAAAGCAACCCTCACTCACCCCGTGCTTGTCTCTGGCCCCTGACACCTGCAGGAACAAGCAAGCATAGGCCCAGATTTCGGAACTATTACGGCTTGACATACCGGACCGGTTCCGTCCTGGGGACTTTAAGTCTCCTGGAGATTTACAATTCTCCAGGGTCTCTCCTGGAGATTTACAATTCTCCCGGGTCTCTCCCGGAGATTTACAATTCTCCTGGGTCTCTCCCGGAGATTTACAATTCTCCCGGGTCTCTCCCTGGATTTTTTTTTTCTCCCGTGCCGGCAGACACCCTACAAATAATGTTTTTAATGGCCATTGAAATACATTTAAAAAATTCTACTAAATGGGTATGACCTAGTATGCTAGGCTGTAAGATGTGATCAAAAAGATAAAAACATACCCTTTGCGAGCTTCCAACAAAGTGTGAATCACACACAGCCCATTTATCAAAACAGATTCATCTTTGTCAGAGTCAAACATATTAGACAAGAGCTGAGCCACAGTCTCCTCCCTGAAACACAACACAACACATTCCATCTTGACAATTTGCATAGGATCAACAACCATAAGTCATAGTAAAGTTGTAAAAGGTAATGAAGATCATTCTATCAAAATCATTTCCTCACTTAAAAAACAAAACAAAAAACAAACAACCAAGAGAAAAATAAAGACCATACTATCAAAACCGTTTTGCATACTCACTTTTCCATTGTTACCAACAAGGGATCTGGGTCTGAAGTATCTTGCTGTTGATTATACTGCTCACGCCCGAGGCGGACAATGTCACACAGGGACTGTGCCGCATTACAATGAATCTGGCAAGAGGAAAAAAAAAAAGCCAGAACAATTAAGTATTCCTATATGTCATATAAATACAGTCGGACCAATTTATAACGGCCGCGGTTTTAACAGGATCTCGGTTACAACAGTGACAAAACAAATCCCCGTTTTTTCTCTCTATTATTGCAAGTAGTAGAAACTGGGTTATAACAGTACAAAATTTGTGCTG